>NNCF01125948.1:1174732-1192190 GCA_002313205.1 Laupala kohalensis
ACAATCATGTTGATTCGTAAAATGTTCTATAAAGAATGCTTCTGAATTGCCGCCTCTTTTGTCCCAAGCTATTGAAATCAATGAATTCTACGGCATGCCGATACTAACAAAAGAAAGTGGAGAAAATAGTGAAATTGATATCTGGGACAATGAAAGATAATTAATAAAATGCAATATTAATTGCGATGTTTTATTGTATAATTATCTTAGATATTGTGCATGAATACAACTCAATTGTATTTTGAAGTCTAAATAAAAGTGATATGTTCCTTTTGTTAAATTTTATGAGAAATAAAAATAACCTTTTTTAAATGTTACTCTCTGAGCATATTGTTTTATATGTTGCACGATTACAGCCAAACGTTGTATCTTGCATCAATACGTCTCTTACAGACGTAATTTATTCATTGGTTTAAAATTATTGAAGATATCATTAGAAGTAACATTTAGTGTTATTATTCATTTTTCATCAAATTGCTTTTTATTATGCTTGACTTCCGATTGACCCCTATAAATAGTATAAAAGAGCGGCATGTCATTTAAAATTACAATAAACAACACAATAATTGATGCCAATGACCTTAAGTTCTTTGCTCCACTGAATAAAATACAGAGGTTATAAGAATATTAATAAGTAATTCCTGAATGTGTATCTCACGAAATTCATACGATATCTTGCGATGGTATTCAAATCTGTGATCAAACAATATTGATTTTACAATAAAAAGCAAATCTTTTTACGGAGAAGTTGAGTTTGTTTTATACTCCTTAGTACGGCGTTGTGAGAAAACAAAACTTTAGATGTCATATAAATATAGAAAATAATAAAGTGTACAACGCTAAGAACATAAAGTTGAGATGTTAACATAAGAATAAAGTTAAGATCATAAAGAAATTTTGTTCTTGTGGAAGTCCAAGACATTTAAAATAAAAATTTACAAAATATTTCTTTAATGGTGGTGTAATAAAACATTTTATCTCGTTACAATTAATAGGGGTATATTCACCAGTACCAGTCTTCTATTGGTCTGCCACATAGTGAAGCAGTTTCAAGTTTGCCAACGATTGGTCGAACGAAGGTGAGGAGCGTTTTCCCCGTCGCAGAGGAGTTGCAAATATGACAAATCCAAACTGCTAAGACCACGGTACTTACAATATTTCGTAGGCCATTTTATAATTCCTTGACCGTACGACACATACCATTTTCTCGGTGTGTTATTCAATGCAGAATGAGCAATTCGATTGTTTGTTTGTTTTTCTCAGCGGAGAGAAGATTCTTGACACTAATCAAGTACGATTTATCTATAGAAACGTTGTGTGATTTATTTTTCCCCATAAGCTGTGTTCTGAGAACATACATTAGTTACAGCGCATTTCATGCGTTATATACTCGTATATTTTACATTAACACATTCAATTAATCGTTTTAAACAAGGGAACACTAAAAATTGAAAAAAATTTCAACTGATTAAATCATTTCTCCATTTGGGAAATATATTTTGAGTTAATATTTACATTTACATCATGTTCAATTGTTATTGTGCTATTTTAATTTTTCTGCTACAATTTTTTAAAACCTGACGACGAAATACAATATCGAGTCGAAATGTAGAGAATAAATCAAACACAAAAAAAATATATGATCATCCAAATAAGGCCGAAAGAAAAACGATTGTCAAAAAAAAAGATCATTTTTTAACAGACAGCATAATTAAAAATGAATTGTTGCGACCACGTGTTTAATTTTATATCCTCATAGCAATCTTTGGCGAGTCTGAGGATGGGAGTGGGAAACGGCGTGCAGCTTCGATGGACCGATCCAGGGGCATTGACGCAATCTGCACTGCACCACTGCTCGGCAGGGTCGTCTGCGATTCAGGCGCTGGCAAAGATCCAATGAGCCTGCGGAATTTTAGTGCATCATAAAGTAAGCGCGCCATCTGTGCCGAGCGATATTTATCCCGGTAAACAACGACATGAAAGTAGAGGATGCGATCACGCACAATCTCTATGGATACTTCTAAACTTACATTCTCACAAAATGGAATGCGACATGTGCACACGAAGAATCTTTTATATGGTATTTTACCGAGAACATTTCATAAGAAATCAAAATTATACTTCTGTATCTTAACCGCATATTCTCCTATTCAAAACCTACAAGAGTACATTATTTTAGCTGTCACTCATTTGTATTTTGAAAGTTTTTGGATATATTCCTCTAAAATATATTTAGTGATGAAGATAGGCAATGATGAAATATGTAATACTGTTCTCGTGGAAAATGAAATTTATTAATTGATTTCACTTCTCAATTAGTTCAGCATTGTGTCTTTATCCTTTCTATTGATCTTTGCAGATTATATATTCTCCTACATAAAACTTATGTAAAATGAAGAAAATGGATGAGTTTCGTAATTAGCTTTGTGCCATCACTTTTTGCATCCTATCCTCATAAACTGAAAAGGAACCAGCTCATAATTTTCTTTGAGTCTCAAATTTTGATTTTCTTATTCACAGTCAACTTAATAATGCTAAAAGCAGTGCTAAATTATTGCTTTACTAACCAGGACAATGAAGGCATATAAAAATGAATTAAGTTAAAGAGATTAAATGTTAAAATTTATAAAAATACTTTGTCATTAATGTAAACTAAATAAAATATCAAATTTGTTTATTTAAACTATGAAAATTGAAACTTTCGGTCTGATAAAAATGGCGACGAGTCGGGAATCGACCCGAGACTTCTGCATTTAATACAGGGGTGTTAACCACTGCATCACACGTTTGCCTTCCGCAACTGTGCACCATTTCCATCTAGTTCGCTTATCTCCTGTAGTCTGAAACCATGTGTCAGAGGTCTTCCGGCGTTTAGGTCTGGGTGAAAATGGTGTACAGTTGCGGAAGACCAACGGGTAGTGTAGTGATTAACACCCCTGCTATCAATTCCGGGTTCGATTCCCGGCACGTCGCCATTTATATCTGACCAAAAGTTATCACATATCTTCTCCACGTGTAGGGAACACGGATTAAATATATGCATATGAAAATTGAATTAATAAGCAATTAAGTATTAGCAATCTAAATAATATCTACGCTAAATAAACTCTTCAAATGGGTAACAGAAAATATCTGAAGGATTTTCGGCGCACAGATTGTAAGTAAACAGACGACATATTTGTATATCTGTGCAACAGGCATTCAGGCCCATCTTTAGATCGCAAGACGTATTTATCCCCTCCTTGATTTCCTATCTCACGTCACGTAACGCGGGCAAACTTTCCAACAGCGCTTTTAGATTGTGTGGCAGTAAGATGTACGGACTTGCAGAAATTATTAATGGTATTTTGATTGAAAGGCTATCACAAAGTGGGATTCGTAAAACATGTGAGATATCAATTTTCTGCCGACTTGGTGAAGTATAGTTAAGTCGAGCTTGAACGATGCATCTTTTCGTGACACCTAACATGCGATGTTGCATGCTTCAAATAAAAATGAGTTACATGTTCCTTCATGCTCATGCTTTTCTGTTTACACGTGACAGCAAAAGTGTACGACGCAAACTCAAGAAAGTTGCATCACTCTTATAAACAAACTTCCAATGTTATCAGTACTTTCATTAAAATGTGAAAGAAAATTTAGTTTTGATTTCCAAGTAGTCAAACTAAGAAGTCAAATATATAAAAAATGTTTCTAAATCTCGCACAAACGAGTAATATTCACACATTTTTTTAGTTGTTTCGCCAGCTTATTGGGGGAAACCGAACGAGCTAGATCTATATAAGAGATAATTTTGGTTTTCATGGAGAGGTATTAATGGACGTCGTAGACATTTTTTTTTATTGTTTGTTTTCCGTATTTACTGTTTCATTAGTGTTAAATATTCAGCAGCTTGGGATAAATAGGTAGAGTAAATAATACATTTTATAACAATAAAACGTAAAAATGTACACTGATGTGAGAACAGATACAATGCTAATGCAGTACGTTTTGTGGAGCATAAATAATATCAATACATAAGTTGATCATTAAACTGAGTCTCCTAATAATTACCATTCACGTGTCACTGTTACTTTGGTTTTCATCATACTTTATTCTCAATTTATGAAAATCGTTTATTCTCAGTTCTTTTATTTTTATAATTTTACCACAAGTTCACAACGCAGAAATGTTCCAGAAATCTTTACATACAGTATGTTTTTCTCAGTTTTTCTCCAAGCAGAAAATTGTCAGAAATTTGCAAACATTTTTATTTGCTTAAATAACATTTCTGTAATATACCTTGTGAGATTTTACTCAAGTTTTCGAAAAAGAATAAAAGGAGTTATATATTGCAAACTGCAGGACGCTCCTGAATGTTCAGAATTCATAACGGGATATACAAAGAAATAGATGAATACGATGCGTGTTTTTCTGTTATTCATATTCTTAGGCTGACATTAGCGAATGCTTCTCACAGCAATGTGCGTTAACTCAAAGAAGCCAAAGAACAAACTTCATAACTGAACTTACCTTGTGGAAGATGACGAGCAAGTCATCGAGGTGGCCATGGAGATCTCCGCAGACTGTGACATGTCTCGCGTGCGCAGTGGACGCCTCGTTGAGGTTGGGCAATGTGCGCAGATGCACTGCCGCCTCACGTAGAATGCTCACCACGTAACGCGCGTGCAGACGCACGGGCTGCGCGCAAAAAAAATTTAACTGCAGTTCATTTCAGAAATAGTTCTATCATTTAAGAAAGTTAGTAATTAGAATATTGTGTTTACAGTGTTCTTGTGAGTGGCACGATATACTATACTACGATTCATGTAAAAGTAGGAAGCCACAGGCCACAAACACCAACTTTCTGGGGAAATCATGTTGATTCCCCTAAATGAAATCGAGTTTCTTTAACAATTGTTAAATTTATAGTGGGAATCCATGAATAATTCAAGTGTTACCTAACGTTACCACCATATCTATTGAAACTTATTGCATTTTGTCAACCATGTTAAACACTATGTAACTTGTATTATACTTGCAGAAATTTCGAATTAATTTCTCTTTCTTTTGTGATTTGCTATTCGCATCGCTCGGTGACATACTAGTGTACCCATAGCTCTTTCAATTACATTACTTTGAATTTAGACACGAAGGTTGCCTGACGCTAACCTCACATAACATCATCAGCTGATTACAAAAACCTAGAGCGGTTTACGAATTCATTTTCCCTATAAATTTGAGATTTATTTCATTGACGTTGGCATAATGTTTTTCATTTCCTGAGCAGTCATATTGATTTTTCTCTATTCACTTTTACATGAATCCTAGTATAACATATAGTACTTTCATGAACGATATAATTTACAATTGCAAAATGAAGTTTTAATAAGTAATATTATTCCTTTCCCTCTCATGCAATATGTCTCTCTGAAACAGAATATTTGAATATACATTTGAAAATATATTATCTTAGCGAATTTATTTCTCACAGTATTAACTATTATTATACATTTGATTTATAGTTTAAGCATTCGTGAATTGATCGTGTTTAGCAGAAGATGAGCACATGAGAACGTTACTGACCTTCTTCTTCCGAAATGAGTCCAGCAAACGATCAAGGTCTTCCCTTGTGAGAGGAGAGCCGATGTGCGCACCCTTGTATCCTGCTTCCACAGGACTGAGAAGCTCTTCTGCGATGTCGGGTGGTTCATCTCCTGGAAACATAAACCACATCTTTATCATAAAATGTCTTTAGAAAGGAAACTTCGAGTTGGTGGAAAGCTATTGAAACATTACCAAAATATTCATAAGGAAATAATAGGTAAACGAAACACTTAATTTACGAGGTTAACTAGTGAATAAATCATTCTAACTTTACAACCCATATTATTTTAACAAAATATAAAACACTAATAGTAATCGATATTATCAGTTGCAGACATAATAGATGCATCCACATAAGAGGAAGGGATTTTATTTCACTTATTGAATTTTTGGAAGTACTGTAAGTCCAATGCGAGTAAAAGAAAACGTAAGCAAGTATCAAAGAAATAATTAAATATAGGCTGTTATGAAGTATTAAAATCATTCCTCAACGTTCATAAAATGATATATAATCATTATCTAAATTACTTTCGTAAATTGCGAAAGACGATACCTTCTAAGAGCAAAAAAGAGTTCGTCTTAGCTTTGTGCAACCCTGCGTTTGAGAATCAACATGTTTCCGTGCAGGAGCCCCGCCCTTTCCTAAAGAATCAAATATCTGATACAAGCGTCTTTCTTTCCCCTCCTCCTGCCACCCGTTGCTCTCTTGTTTCCAGAGAACGCTTACAATAGCTGCCTGTAGATCCTTGTTGTACGCTGGAGAGCAGAATAGCATATCGACATGCAAGGTATCACTTCTCACGAAAAAACTAAGCTAATCCGACAAGGAAAAAAAGCAACGTCTAGATGGCGTAATATAATGCTTTTTCAATTGTAAAATCGATTACGAAAAAAATACAGAAAGTAACAATCTACTTTGTTCACAAAGAAGACTTTTTCTAAAAATGTATTGCATACTTCAGATGTAATTGAAGGATTATTCATACAATTTTAAGATTTTTAAAAATTCACTGAAAAAAAAAATTTTGTGATACCAGTTTACACAATTAGATACGAGTTAAATTTTTAAGTACATTAATTTTCAGGCATGTGGACATTGTTTAAATAATTTTCTATTTAAAATTAGATATAGAATAGGATTTAAAATAGGATGAGTGTTTATAGTAACTTTGATAATGTTTAGTTAATAAAAATATTATGTGCAATTTTGTTTTAAATTGAAATTTATATGTTATAGGAGTATTTTCATAAGAAAACTACACTTATTTTTTATAAAAAATTCTAATTATGGTAGTGACTATTTGCCATCATTCTGAAAAGTATTTGAAAGATGAAGTTAACGTTAATTTGGAGTGTTTTAAGAAAAGCAGAAAAGTATTTAATCATCTTCACCATTTCCTTTTTTGACATCGATGTTATTAAAATCGACAAGTTTTCGTCTTCGCAATATTACATGAAACTTTATTACTTTACCTAAGGATTGTATTTCAAAGCCTTTTATGCCAAATTTCAATAACTCTCCTCTCTAATAATTTTGACATTTATCATTTTTTTCCTTTTCTTCATAATACAATGCTCGAGATTGCCTCGAGAAACTAAATGAAAATATCGTAAAAGGAAATTTCATTTCATCGTAGTATGAACAAATATATGAAATAAGTCGGAGATTCACATTTTCGAAGATGAAAGTTCACGACAATATCAATTTCTTCACAGTTCAACTTTGATATGTTTGAAAAGAGGTACTGGATAAGATAAGGCATGAGGAACGCAGTTTGGCTTTTCCTATCTCTCAGAACAAGACTTTTATTATCTCGCAGAAATGGAAGGAACATTATTAATCATATTTCCCTCCTGCGCTAACCCTAGGGCAAATTCAAGAAGACCTCTCGAGTGAACTTTTATCCCTGGATGAACACGAACGAATGATAATTACATTTTTCCTTCAAGGGCAAACAGTATTCATGGAGATAATAAAAGACATCGTTACGAAACATTTCTACGAGTTTTCAAGGTACTTGCAACGCATGGAAAGCATTGCACAATTTATGCAGCATATAGGAATGGGACTTTTTCATAAGTTTTTCAACAATACTGCCTCAGAGTCAGCATATACTTTATCCACCCTTGAGTTAAGAGAGTCAAAAAGTATTGGACAAATGTGTAAACCGGATTTCACGACTGAACAAAGTATCTATAGAAGTGGTAATGGAATTATCATTTGATCGTTGAAAATAATTCATACGGTATAATAATTTGAAAACTATTACTCTAAGAATAGTCACTTATTTACCATGGATCTCTTTAGCAACAAAATATCGTTTAAATGTTTTATTGATAAGTCAAGAATAATTAATTCCACAAAGTCATCATAAAACTGAAGCGAAATATTTAACTTAACAATTCCTTTATTCCAGAAAAACATAATGTAAGATTTAATACTTCCTTTAAACTTTTCTTTTCAAGAATATTTCAAGTCTCAAATGCTAAAATATCAAGATAAAAAGAAATTTAAATTAAGAGTAGAAATATATTCAGAAGGTACTTATTTTTGAGATCGCATTCTAAATTTTCCTTAGATGTTTAGTTTTGAACACAGCTAAGAAAATATTTCGCTGCTGATATTCTTACCATACCATACAATATTTTGTCACCATTTATTGTACTCTAAATAATGATAATAATAATCACATATGGACTAACAAACACAAAGTAATAACTAAAATGGTCGGTGGGGAAGAGTCAAGGAATGATCAGTAATACAAGCGAGTACTAAAAGATCGTTGTTGACTAAGAATTCGTAAGGATGAATAAACAATGCGAGAGACGATGATTAAATGTAGTGAGTTTTTAATAACGTATTGAGAAGAAATTAAACTTTTGTAAGTTTTTACAACAGTTATTAACTTTAAGAACGAAGGTGGTTGAATTTATTGTAAGATTTAGCAAGTGCTGCGTATGTAATTTAGTTCATCTCAATCTTTTAATTAATTAGTTTATTGTCCTCCACATGGTCATAAGCAGTTTGTACTTCTTTTTGACAATAAATATATTTATTTATTTAATAAGAAAATCACGGGAAATCAAGATAAGGTTATTATTTAACTGAAAACCTAATAGAGGCATGATATGTTTGAATACTCCCGACTATACCATTATAAAATCGAAATCTTAAAGATAAGTATACTTTCTTCTCCTCCAAAAAATATTTCATATTTGGGTAAAACTGTATGGGAAGATTAGCAAGCAAAATAATGTATGATTGAAAATATTTTATCTTATTATTCCGAGGAGTGTTTTTTTACGAATGGAGAATTATTCGAAAGTCTGTTTCATTTTTAATTAATTGCGAATTTTGCGAAAGTACATTAAATTTTCAACTCTGTAAGAGAAAACTATTAGACTAAATATGAGAGTCTCTTAATTGCGCATTCCGAGTAAATATTTATTTGAATTTTGTTTTATGAACTTGCGACCAACAACGATAAAGAAATAAATCAATTCTCAAATTGTAGACGAATAACCTCATTCCACAAAATACTTCAATTCCTTACCAGTATTCCCATTCTCTAACAAACATGTCATCGTGTCGACAGATGTCATAACAATTTTGTCATGTTCGTGACATTTTCAAACCGGGAGGCCTACAAATTGAATCACTAGAGTATATTCTTCTTCGACGTATACGAGAAACGAGTAATAATTCGTTGTCATGACAACTTGCAGCGACAGTCTCGCTTTAATATGACGATCGCTTTAAAATCCGCGAAGTACAGCGTGAAACGGGTCGGTAGTACGGGTGAGGAGTGAAAGGGGAGAGGAAGAAAACGAGGCAACTGACGGAAGCAGGTTTAGAACTCGCTTCATTGCTATCCCTTACGGCAGGGTTGTCCAAATAGGCCTCGTATTGTACTCATATAAAGACACTCGAATATGATTGTGTAAAAAAATAGTGAAGCACGTAATCATATTATATTGGGACTGATCAGTTAGAGAGTTTTTGATCAAAAATGTGTAACTTAAACCATCCGCGAAAAGTGTTAAAAATTAAAAATATTTGTGTGACATAATAATATATTCATGTTTCCTCATAATATAAGATTTTCTTGTACAACTGTTGTCTTTAACATACAGTGATTCACACATTTCCCAGAAAATTCCAAACAATTGGATAATATAGTTAAACAAAAGTTCTTTACCAGGAGTAAAATGGTAGAAGAAATTAATTTATCAAATTTTCTTGGAAAATTTCTGCCATTTTAATGCTTAATATATTAAAAATACGACATATTTTGATAGATACTAGTAGATAACGGTATATTTAAAAATTTCAATTACGGGACGTTTCATCTACAGTTTTTATACTTTCACAGGTGTTTTATCAATAATAGAAATGTTTTAATGGATATATGGCACACTACTTCGCAAATCTTGTCAACATTGAGTAAAAATTATGTATATGGCGTGGCTTAGGGCCCGTGCACCTTACATAAATCCTTATAAGTACCGTAGGCTGTGCATACTATAACCTAGAATAGTATATTCCACTTAAGAAATAAATCGTGAGACTTTTTCTTGGGATTTTAGGGTTCGCCAACGTGTCCGACAAGGAAGTTCGATGATTGACACATGTGTTTTCCGATGTGTCTTCCTTGGACACCCCTTGGGACTTGGGGAATCGATTGGCAACCCCTTCGTGAGGCTGCTCTTTTCACTGGTGGTTGCCCAGAGCGCGTTGGGGTGCGGCGACGCGCAAAGGCATGGGAAGACGAAGGAGTCCGAAGTCTGTATTCGTTGCCCACCCATTACTTCTCACTTAAAAGTTCCCTGTAGCTTCCTCGAGGCCGAGGAAATACACAATTATGTTAGTCTTCGTATTACGGAAATTATTCACCATCTAGTTGAAACCAAAGAAAGGTATCTTGTTAGTTTTTACGCCGTAGTTTTCCTATTTTCTGTTAAAAATATATCTCCCTTAGGTGTGAACATATGACTTCGAGGAAAATATAAAATATATTACAATTTGAACGGGTACAAAGGCCGAATCTTGAGGAAGATCTGAAAACCTTAAGATAAGAGAAACTATGTTGAAGTAACTTCTATAAGATCAAGTTTCGGAAACTTTGTCAAGATATAATCGTCAGGTAGTTTTAATTTGTACACTTTGACATGATGGGAGTAATTATATTTTAATGAAAAATAGAATGAACCTATTACAAGATAAGACAGAAATTACTCTGAAGAAAACCTAAGCAATATGAAATGTTGAAGTAATATCTAGTTGCATATTCGGAATAAAAAATATAAATTAAAATATACGTACGCTAACTTACACGAATTATTATCATCTATATTAATATGAGAATGTCCCAAAAGTTATGTACTTCCTTTCCTAGGCAACCGGACAGAGTAAATCACACAATTGAAGTATCGTACTCAAGAGAATTAAAATTTGTGTTGACGATTTCCTATTACTTTATCTTTCACTTTTTCCTTTTCGAGATAAGAGTATTTAAAAATTCCATCACGAAAAGAAGAAATTTGATGGAAAGGATACCTGACTACTTGTATCCTGACATCTGATAGCTCTAAAGCGTCTGACAATGCTAATATAAACAATATTCGGAGTTAATTGTGCGTGAATTACGAGATGCTCCATTGCGAATTATCATTGTAATGTTACGTTTCTGATGTCCTGTCTGATGATATTGTTTAATGATTAATATTTAACCGAGTAAAAATTGCCTACAACTAGTAGATGGAGGAAAGTAGTAGTCATTATCTGGGTGAATAAAATAATTTTGCTAAATGAAAGTAAACGTTCATATTATCCTACAGAATGTAAGTTTCAGTCCACTTTCTGTAAGATTAAATGTCTCGATTTAGCGAGTTAATCTAATTTTGTGAAATTATCAATCGACAGTAGATCAAATTTAGTGAAAAGATACAAAAATCACATTTTTATATTTGCATCCACACCTGACTGCCAAGGACATTACCCAGCACGGTTTACATCTGAGACCGTCTAGGAAACATCATTTAGATTCTCTCCTAGCTTCACATCTGACCTCACATCATCCACGTGTCCCTTTACCCACTCTTATACCTGCTCCTGCTCCTACCTCATCACCTCCTCCTCCACCACCATCTGCCCCCACCTCATCATCACCACCTCCTCCTCCTCCTCCTATCTCCACAATAATTTCTTCTCTTGTTCCCGTACTTTCACCTACTGCTTCTTCATCTCCCATGTCCTCATCAAATCCTACATCCACATCTCTTCCTACCCCCATTCACAGTTACAACATGCGCTCAAGAGTACGATGTGGTACTCGAAGGTGACAATCGCGTTCGGGTGCAGTATGTGGGCTTCATCCGGAACTAGAAGCTGAACTAAATTCAAATTCCTCTCCACAATCTAACTTCGATTACATTTCTCGTGAATCACAAACTCTTTGCGAAAGAAAAATAATTATATTTCATCATAATGTCCAATCTCTTTCAAACAAATTGAAAAACATTGAAATTATGGTACACGATATCCCATTCGATTTGCTATGCCTCACAGAACATTGGCTTTCAACTAACAACATCAATGATACTGCTATTTCTTGTTATAATTTAGCAAGTTCTTACAGTCGGCATAATTTTAAAGGAAAAACTCCGCATGTAGGTAGGTGTATCTACGTTGGTAATGATATTTTATCTCCTCCACTGCCAGGCTACGAGAACTTCTGCGTAGATAGTGCGTTCGAATTTTCAGCAGTAAATCTGACCGACACCGGTATTATTGTCTTGTGTATTTATAGATCTCCTCAATCATACCTTCACATATTTTTTCGGAATTTCGAAATTGTTTAAAAACATATTACACATAAATCTACTTAATCTATCGTTATATGTGGTGGTTTCAACATCGATTTCCTGAGTACATCCGACTCCGCACATTCTCCAGTTAATCTATTCAAGAATCTTATCGGCTCCTTCAACCTTATTACTACGATAAACGACCACACTCGCCTCTCCGGTTCATCTCAAACATAGCTACATCAGATTATCGTCAACAATGGAATCTCGAATTTCACTCAAATATTTATAGCCGGATACAGTGATCACCTTGCTCAAGTATTGACTATTAATAGTAAAATAAAACCACTTAAAATCCTTTACAAATTTTCAAGAGAATTTAATGACACAAATCTATCCATATTTATAAATTATTTGGGTGAAGAAGCATGAAAAGATGTTTACAATTGCCAAAACACTGACGACAAATTCAATGTATTTATCTCAATATTTCTAAAACAATAAAACTACAGCTTTCCCATAAAACGCAAGTTAATTAACACAAAGAAATACAATAGATGGATCACCCAAGGGATAAGAATGTCTTCAAAAACCAAACGCCGTTTATATTACCTTTCAAACCTCTATAACCAACCACCCGATTTCCATGATTATTTTCGTAAATATAAGGCTATACTTCGAAAATAACTCTAAGCAGCTAAAATTATGGAAAACGACAGACAGGTACTAAAATCGAACAACCGGACGAAAGCCAAGTAGAATATTGTGAAAAATTGCTCGTCAACTTTTGAAATTCGCGGAGAAAATTCTACTAAATGATGGCAAAATCTTGTCAAATCCTCAGGATATCGTCAATTTGTTTAATTCTTACTTCACAGAAGTTGGTAAAATAACGAACTTAATATCTCCAAATAAATGTCCTCCAATTATATCCACCCACGTACCCAATTCTATGATCACTTCCGAAATTAACGCCAGTGAACCTGAGAATCAACAGCTTATTAAAAAATCATTTTTTCATAGGCATAGATGTTATACCCGAGTTTATTGGTAAATTGTCGTCCCACGTTATATTAAATTCACTTATAAATATTTTTAATAGTTATTTATCGGAAAGGGTGTTTCCTAACATATTAAGAGAGCTAAAGTGAAACCTTTACACAAGAAAGGAAAAAAACGTAATGTTGGAAATTATCGACCAATATCTCTACTACCCATTTTCTCAAAAATCCTAGAAAAATTGTTCTATAAACGTCTTCTAGATTTTTTATCAAAAAAGTAACATTCTGTCTGACGATCAATACGGTTTTCAGAAATCCTTTTCCACTACAAGCGCCATATTTTCCTTCTTAAACGGTGTTACCACATCTCTTGATCATGGAGAAAATCCTCAGGGTTTTTTTCTTGATTTGTGCAAAGCATTCGATGTCATCGATTACGAAATTCTCCTTTCCAAATTGCATTCTTTAGACATTCGTGTTCCTCCCCACCAATGACTCCACATCAAATTTTTATTTATAAGATAGATATCAATGGGTCCAAATATCCTATACTAAAATTACTAATTGTACTTCAGCGTTATCTTTCAAAAACAAAGCCACTTACTTGCGGAGTACCCCAAGATTCGATTCTCGGCCCTATACTCTTTCCGGTCATCCTCCGGTCAGAGCATTCAAAGTTTCAGAATTCAGAAGACGATATTTCGGATAATTTGTAAATCTCACCCCCGAAACTCTTGTAAATCTTTATTTAAGGAAGTAAATATCCTAACACTTTCCTGCATTTATATTTATGAAACGGTCGTGTTTGTTAAGACCGAATTACTGAAATGCCACCCTTGCTTCATACGAAACTGTCTCATTCACGAAAACAATACTCACAATAGTAATAATATTCATCGTCCTAGAGTGTCAACAACTTTTTGCCAAAAAGGACCATATAATTCTGGAATCGTTCTATATAATTCCCTTCCCAAAAATATCAAAGTTATTATGAAATTTAACCTCTTCAAATCCGCGGATAGAAGCTACCTCCTGCACCATTGCTTCTACAATGTAAAATAATTTATTGATTTTGATAAAAGTTAAATCCGTCTTGTACTTTATCTCGCCATTGCTGTAGTACTTTTACAATAACTTATAACAATTTCAAAAACTATATTTTTGCATGATTGTGTTGTGTTTTATGATTCATATTAATTTAATTTTATGTGTACTCAACTTTGGCACGGTTGTGTACATAAATTCTGTAGTCCCATCCTGGCCCGGGTTTTTCTCCGGTTTTCTTTCGGGTAGAGATGGATTTCTTATACAGATTCTCTAGGCTTTTTCTAGGGGCATGTTTATTGTAACAATAAATCGTGAATTTAGAGTTATTTCGATTCTTATGATTTGTAAACACTATACTCAGAATAATCTATAGATCGATAATAATTAGTTCGATAGTATTGTAAAGTTAATATTTTGCGTTAAATTACAAACATGTTAATATTCTATGTATTAAAACTCGTAGCTAACTTTTTATCTTATCTAGGAATTTTTGCAGACATTTTTCATTCCGCCTCTGCCTTAGGAATCTTGATCGGCATTGATGTGATGGTCCCTTGCTTGCTTCCAGAGAGTAAATTAGTTTATTGTCCTCCACGTGGTCATGCGCTGTTTGTACTGCGTTTTTGACAATAAATTTATTTATTTGAAGTACTGTAGAATGCCGTACGTTTTTGTAACTATTATTCTGTCACTTGCGAACAGAAATTCACTTTTTTTGTGAAAGCGCTATGCGTGTAATGGGAGTTCCATGAGGAAAGGATGTCACCAGGGGTTGACTTCTCTTAGTTTTGTTGTTGGAAATTTTTCCAAAAACCAAACGTTATTTTTATGCCTTTAGTATTTTCTTATATATACGCATGTTTCTTGTTTGATCTGTCTGATTATGTTAATAAAATCATCAAATGTCCTTGTTCGAACTAAATTTATTCAACTGTATTTATAATTTTTGTAGTAGTTTTATAATAATTTTTTAAATGCATATTAAAATATTCTAATATACCTGATCAAATATATTGATTCATCTCCAGATCATTAAAAAATACATTTGTACTTTCCATTTCAAATTTTCATTTCCTATCAAACAATTTTCTATCCATTTAGTTTTCCATTATCGTGTTATTTGGTTTACTTAACTGATTAAAATAAGTCTTTGTCACGCTAGAATATTATATGATACATTTTAATATATTTTATTTTCTGCCAATTCATGTAATTTATTTTTCCTTTCGGAAACAATTGTGTTTGGTATTCATTCACATTTCGCTATTGCGCGTATTAATACAAAGTACAAATGAATTATTCTCGACTTATAAAGTTAGTTTTAAAGTTGACGTACAATCCTGATCTAAATGATGCACGTCTTCCAGGGAATAAATCTAATAAAAATATCATTTACTTTTGCTGAATCACCTTCACATGCTCTACAGTGTCACAAATATAATATTTGTTTCCTGATTCATCTACATATAGTAAAATAAACCTTCACTTAAGAACCTTTTTACATAGGAACTACTTTACACCAAATGGACACCATGTCTGAAGCTTTTCAAGGAACATTTGGTCTGTGGTTACTTTAAAAAATATTTTACATGCAATACACAAAATATTCGTTGAAATGACATACATTATTAAAAACGTGAACTGAAGTGAAATGAAGTGTTGAAGAAGTGAGATGGAAATTTTCTATTCATGGTTTTATGACACAGAATACCGAAACGAATCCCCAATTTATCTGTTGACTGTAATGAAACCGATATTCAAAACAAATTATCCAATGAATGATCTAAAAGCAACGATGTGCGTTAATTTTTTTAAATTTACTGTTAAAGCACTTTTTTAAAAAGGAAATTGGTTATTTCCAGGTAATGATTTTATTTCAATGCGAGATAATCTTACCAATATTACGCTCACTAAAGAAATAATAAATCCGTAATAAAAATTATACTGAGGAATTTCCGAGGAAAATAACTTTATTCATATTTGGCTGCGTAATATTTTCAATATATCTACCCCAGTGAGATTAATATAAACCACCCACATTAAGCTCCGAGAAAGTTAGAATGAATCTCCCGCATCTCAATTTACTGATAATTCAGTTAAGGAAATTAGTTACGTAAAACCATTTCAACTCCGAACTATAACCTGTCAGCATTTCGTGAATCAAGTGTATCAGGTAGAGATAGTAGGAAAAAATTATCACTTACTTATAATGTGATCGGAAGGATTTTTTTATTTTTTTATTACATATGTTAAGATGAAGTCAAACAAGAATTTTTGCGAAATCGGACTGTAGCTTCGCGAGAAAATAGCAGAAATGTGCATTTTTATGCATTTTTAGCGCATCGTTACACTATTTTTTTATATCTACAGTTCTAATGACGGTAGAAAAATAAAAAATTGCATAATACTCGTGAATGAATAAACTATCGAACTTATCCGGTTTAAACACTTTTAAAATGAATTCTAACCTCAAAAATTCAATATACATATTCAATTTTTAACACTATTTTTTCCATTTTACAAATTTACAAGAGAGTTTAATGACATATATAAATCCATATTTATAAATTATTTGCGTGAAGAAACATGGAGAGATGTTTACAATTGCCAAAACACCGACGACAAATTTAATGTATTTATCTCAATATTCCTAAAACATTACAAGCTTTCCCATAAAACACAAGTTAATTAACACAAAGAAATACAATAGATGGATCACCCAAGGGATAAGGATTTCTTCAAAAAACAAACGCAGTTTATATTATCTTTCAAAACGCTATTACCAACCACACGAATTCCGTAATTATTTTCGTAAATATAAGTCTATTCTTCCAAAGGTAGTCTATGCAGCTAAAGTAATGGAAAACGACAGGCATATACTAAAATCGAACAACCGGATGAAAGCCATGTGGAATATTGTTAAAAATTACACGTCAACTTCTGAAAACCGCGAAGAAAATGTTTCTTTACTAAACGATGGCAAAATCGTAACAAATCCTCAAGACATCGCAAATTTG
>NNCF01125948.1:1193232-1215863 GCA_002313205.1 Laupala kohalensis
ATTGCTGTAGCACTTTTTAAATAACTTATAACGATTTCAAAAACTATTTTCTTGTATGGTTGTGTTGCCGTATGGCTCATATTAATTTAGTTTTATGTGTACTCAACTTTGTCACGTTCGTGAACATTAATTCTGTAGCCCCATCCTGGCCCGGGTTTTTCTCCGGTTTTCCTTCNGCTCATATTAATTTAGTTTTATGTGTACTCAACTTTGTCACGTTCGTGAACATTAATTCTGTAGCCCCATCCTGGCCCGGGTTTTTCTTCGTTTTTCTTTCGGGTAGAGGCGGATTTCTTATACAGGTTCTCTAGACTTTGTCTAGGGGCGTTGTTATTGTAACCTTAAATCGTGAATTTAGTGAGTTTTTTTTCAACTATTATGATTTTTAAACACTATACTCAGAATAATCTATAGTTCGATAATAACTTTTACATGTAAATTTACAAACATATTTGCGTTAAATTACAAACATATTGACATAATATATGTATTATAACTCGCAGCTAACTTTTTATCTTATCTAGGAANATACTCAGAATAATCTATAGTTCGATAATAACTTTTACATGTAAATTTACAAACATATTTGCGTTAAATTACAAACATATTGACATTTTATGTGTATTATAACTCGCAACTAACTTTTTATCTTACTAGGAACTTTTGCTGAAATTTTTGAATCCGCCTCTGCCTTTGGGCCCTTGATCGAAATTGATGGGATGGTCCCTTGCTTGCTTCCGGAGAGTAAATTAGTTTATTGTCCTCTACGTGGTCATACGCAGTCTGTACTGTTTTTTGACAATAAATTTATTATTATTATACTTTTTTGCACTATACCGACGAAATCTAGTAGTTAAAATATATTCCTTTTATAAAATATTGCTTAAAAACTTGTTTATTAAAAAGTTGGTCAATAAAATTGAAAAATAATGAAAAAATGGCAAAAAACTGAAAATTCGTAAAACGTTTCTTTAAAAAAGTCCTAAATTGAGCATTTCTAATAAAGTAACACATTCGTGCGTATGCTCACAAGAAAGTACATAAAAAATCTACAAATAAAAACAATTGCCTCCCGATGATTTTGCACAAAAAGGCTACGATTTGATTTTTTCGAAATATGTCGATTGTGGCCGTAAAAATCCAAATTTCTTTATGAAATATTAACCACGTGTTTAGCATCAACAAACACGTTTTCTCCCATGAATATCCACCGATTTTTTTCGTTATTTATTGGATTTTTAGGGCGTGCCCTGCGTGGGCGACAAACGCGTATGACAGCGCGTGACAACTTCAACCGACGGTTTCAAGCACACTTCTAGTTACGAGACTGTCCTGCGTGAGCGACAGCGTCACTGCAGCGCTACAAACGCGACATTCAACGACGCTTGAACTTCAATTCAGTTTTGTCGCGCGTCAAACGCTACGATATACTTGATCATACAAGAGATCATTGTATAAGTATATGAAGTTGGTCTTGATTTCATCGTGATTTCGTCCGAATCTTTATAGGTTATGTCACGGTTTTGTGCAAATTCGAGATATAAAAGAAATGTCTCTTAATGAAATTTTGATAAGAGATGTATACAAGAGACGTATTTTAAGCGACGCCATCTGCTTTAAACGCAGGGCACTCAATTTTGGCGACGCGACGCTACACTTTTGTCGGCTGAAGTTGTCGCGAGCTGGTGCACACGTTTGTCGCCCACGCGGAACACAGTCTGAGTGAAAGAAACGAAATTTTATAAATTTTGTTTTTTTGAGGTAAAGATTCATATTTTAAATTAATTTATACCGGATCAGTTCGATAGTTCATTCATTCACGAGTATTTTGCATTCTTTTTCTTTTTCTACGATCCTTAGAAACAGAGATATTAAAAAAATTGTCTAGTGATGCACTAAAAATGCATGAAAAATGCACAATTATGCAATTTTCTCACAGAGCTCTAATCCAATCTTGCAAAAATTTTTGTTTTGACTTCATCTTAATATATGTAATGAAAAAATAAAACAATCCTACTTACCGGCTACATCATAACTTGGATTTTTTATGTCTAATTTCCATCTACTAATATAAGCGTACACACAAATAATTCCTTATGTTTAGGCAATTTTGCAGCTCTTGTGTTTCTGTGTAAAACCATGAGGAGATTTGTAATTGAACTGATTTGTAATTGACCTGAATAATAAAGGTACGATATTGTGTAAAATAATATATAATTTATATTATTTGTTTTATACACCCAAATTAATGAATTGAAAAAAAATCGACATTTATCTTGAGTAAAGTATCGTAGAATATAATGATCCTATTTGTATTATGACCTCACTCCACCTCCAGCGGTAAATATTCCCTGAAACCGGTCGATGTCGCTCACATTCACTTAGCACACAGTGACAACATATGGGAAACCCCACAACACGAGCATCTTATGGACGTGGTCGCCCATTAAACAGTATGTTGTGTGTTGCTTTAGTCACCTTATTGATATAGCTTGGTAAGTCTGAATTTTTCTATCAAGTAAATCAAAATAACTTCTCATTAACCATGCCTTTTCTAATCATGTAATTGGCTGGTAATGTCGGTTTTTGAGAAAGAAGTGACCAGAAACTAAGCTTTCTTTCAAAAATTTTGCATTATGTTTTTATGGCCTATGAGAGTAATATTCAGGTGTTGCTCAGTAACTGCAAAATTCGAGTGGTTTGTTTCATCTCGAATAGTAAAAGTGAAATATTTCAATCGCCAAGAGTGAAAATTGTTACTTTGGCTCTCTGAAAGTGCCAATTCCACTCTAAGAAGTGAAGAGAGAAGATATTTTGGAAACTAACATCAGCCAATATTATTCACAATGAATCCAGATAAGTAGATTTCAGCGTTGTAAAGGTGCATGTTTCGTTTAATGAACAAATAATTTTAAGTTTTTTTTCGGTATTTTCCAAATTCATATACAGCTGCGAATTTGGAAACGATTAATGGCGTGTAATTATTCTTTAAGTAGGGTACAAAACGTTTTATGAAGAGTAAATGGATATCGAGAAACAACTTTTATTTTGCTAAGACGAGGAGTCACAATTTTTTGTCGCCATCCAGATCTCCTCCCCAATTGCTGTTTTGACAGATGCATCACTGAAATCTCGCCGGGCCACTGCCA
Source organism: Laupala kohalensis (assembly GCA_002313205.1). Lineage (NCBI taxonomy): Eukaryota > Metazoa > Arthropoda > Insecta > Orthoptera > Trigonidiidae > Laupala > Laupala kohalensis. The sequence goes on from NNCF01125948.1 coordinate 1,196,382, forward strand.
TCAGTGCTTCACAGAGCTTATGACGAATTAGTAGTCTGAATTGCGTACCGAGTGGGATGTAAACTACTCACTCGTTATCGAATACTTCCACTTTTTTTTCGTGAAAAGGCGAGTGACAAGTTGACTGTAGTAAAACTAGTAATGTGTACTTTTATTAACGAGTAAGTATTTAATGGGAGAAAAATACTGGCGAATGGTATGAATACTTTTATTTCTTGCTGAATGAGTATAAAACAGGGTCTTATCATCGCTGTATCCCTTCTGTCTCTACGTACAGAAAGAGAGAGAGAGAGAAGAGTTGTGGGAGGTGGAGAGAGAGGTTCCATAGCTCATAATGTAGACGGTCGCTTGACCGCAGTGCTGGGACGTGGCGTAGCGAGAGAGCAAAGTGACAATGCGAAAGCTAAGCTCCGAGGAACACACGGAATTTCAGAGGACGAGCAACGCCAGTCGTTTTGTTCGTCGGCGCGTAAACCCTGGTTCAACATTTGCAATCGAAAGAAAAGGGCACTGTTGTGCCAAGCTTCGCATTTTAATGCATTGGGACTCGTTTTGAATGACAGATTGTCGCAGCAGAAGAAAGGGAATTACAGTTGGAGAAAATAGGCAAGCGAGGGAATAGAAAGAAATGAGGTGATAAAATTAAATGATGGAGAGAGGTAAAAGATAAACAGTGAAAAGGAACGTAAATAATTTGAAATGGAAGCATAGAAAATTTGCGACATTTGTCTCGAAGATACGGGAATTGAAAAGAGGAATGAAATAATATAATAAAAATTACAGTAATAATAGTAATAATAATAAACTCTATTTATCTTTGCGAGACTCAGACCTTAAGGTCTGCTCTTCCATCTAACCATTTAAAATATTTACATATTAAATAGAAGATGAGAATGGGATGATCCTATGTACTTTTAACACTGTGGATATTATTATATGCGTGCACCTCAATGTGGTAGAAGATGCTCCTAATGTAATCAACGAAAAGAAAATATAATGAGAAAAAAATATCAGAAATATACACAAATTTGCTTTCGAAAGTTTGTGTAATATCACTGACTGTCACGTTATGTCACCTGTTGGAGATGTGAAGAGAAAAATAAATAAATAAAAAAATAATTTCAGAATGATCATACGAAAAAAGTGTTGAGATGGAGGTGATAGTTGTGAGTTCCCGCAGTCGCTATCCCACGTAATAAATAAAGAACTCCTACAATTAGAAGGCAACCGACCAGAACAAGTGAAAACAGGGAAAGGCGAGACTAGCAAAGAACAAAGGAATGACACAACACATTTCGTACACGTGCGAAGCAACTTTCAACGCTGACCTCACACGAATGTCTGCCCCCCACGCTGTGTTCATTTGCTCATTATGTGACCCCTGACCCTTCGCTGGCGAATACTGCAGACGACGGCTGAGCCCATCCACCCTTCCCAACATGCTTCGCTAACCATCAATGCTCTCCATAACCACAGGATGGCTAAAATAACTTTCACTTGGGGTTACACAATTGGTCACTGGGGATTAATGTCTATGGATCCATAAATTCGGACAATTTAGCAAGCGAAAGGTGTCAATTTCCAAACCCAGCAAAATCCAACCCATAAACAAACTTACTCAACTATCATAATGATGATAACTTTTTAAGTTCAACAAAAGTCAATTTCAATAGACATTGGACATGAGAATATGATGAAAAACCTTATAAAAAATACTATAATTTTAATATTTTACTTTCTCATCCATTTACACTATAATTATACTAATGGAATACTCCATATTTCACTTGCATTAAGTGTATTAAGAACTTTGAAGTCAATGTAGCGCCAAATATTTATAATTATTAAAAGTTCTGCACAATTTTTTAAATCAAAGTATTACACCATCATGGCAACAATAGAGCAAAAGTTTGTTTGCTTAAAATTAAAGGTACGTTTACACTTATATACATGTATGAGTGACTTGTATGAGATACATGTCAATTTGTCTGAGCTAGGACTAAATTCACTCCTTGAAAACGAGAAAAGAACACCATGAATAAAATAACTGAGAAACACCAAAGTTGCACAGAACCCTACGAGAGGGCAGTTATTGCGATGATCAAAAGCTCAGCGCTGCGTGCAAACCAGGAATCGCGTTATCAGCCGTGGAATGTTGCTAGCTTCGCAGCAGTTGGTGACCTTTAGAGCCAGTAGCAGTCAGTTCGCATTGCCAAACGGACCTCCGTCTGAGTCTGCAACATTGTTAGCATGCCGCGACAGCGTAAACGTGCACCGTTTGTGCAATTGACGGAGTTTGAGCGAGTGCGTATAGTGTGTCATCAGGAGGCTGGGTGGTCATACTGCAGAATTTCGCAACACGTGGGGCGAGAGGTCTCCACAGTGCAACGATGTTGTCGCCGGTGGTCAGCAGAAGGTGCACGTGCCCGTCAGTCAGGGTCCGGACAGCTACGACGCACAGATGCACGCCGTCGCATCTTACGAAGTGCCGTATCGGACCACACCGCGATTTCACAACAAATTAGGGGCACTATTGCTCCGGGGGTGTCAGCGAGAACCATTTGCAACCGACTCCGTGAAGCAGGGCTACGTTTATGCGTGCCATTAGGGCGTCTTCCGCTCACGCCCCAACATCGTGCAACTCGCCTTCAGTAATGTCGAGATAGGCGTTTATGGAAGGACGCATGGCGACTTGTCTTGAGTGATGAGAGTAGCTTCTGCCTCGGTGCCAATGACGGTCGTATGCGTGTGTGGCGTCGTGCTGGTGAGCGCCAACGTCTGGATTGTATACGACAGAGTCACACAGAGTAGAGACAAATCCTGGCTTAAGTTTATAACATTGTTTAAGGAAGGGAAAATATATTTATCAAATTTTCAAATGTATAATTTTCAAAAATATGATTATCAGTGGTTATATTCTTAGATATAGCTGCGTTTGAGCCGAAGACCATACATTTGCATGACGCTATTGACTGAATTTACGCTCTTGTGTGCAGCTAAAATATTAATAATATTTTAACATTATGAAAAAAAAATTCTTTGCACACACCCAAATAGATTCTAAAAAGTGCGATTGAAAATTTAAAAACGCTGTAAAAAATAGAATATTTCACCAACATCTCATAATTTTGAAATAAAAAGCAGTAATTTACGTTCGTTCTATTAGTTTATACAGCAAGTCTCAAACTTTAAATGGGGCCAAGATGTTGAGAAATTACAAAAAAAAAATAATTTTCCCTAGTGATGTTGAGGGTTGTTTTTACTGTCAAAAATTTCTTAAAAAGAATTACTTTTGATGACAAATCGAATGAGTCATGTCTAATAAAAATCAGTAAGGGACTTTTTACCATCTTATCCTGCTAGACCCTTTCAGTTCATATTCTTCTACATGTACTTTTTTGAGTTACAGTAAAATGAATATATAGCTCCAAACACCCACCTTAATTTTTAAGAACAATGGGATTATTTTTCCAGGTCAGAGACTATCTTTAAATCAACAGTTTCATTCTTTTCGCATAACATTCTTTTCCTCCTAGCACCTTTCTATAGTCTAAATTAGTATCACCGCTGCCGTAACATCTCTGGCAAAGCTTTCCTTCATTCGCCGACTGAACGCGAAAGCTACTGAGTTTTAGAGTACTCTCAAAATAACTTGGAGTCTCATAACAATTGAATTTTGAGGTATGGTATCACGAACATGAACGTATAAACTCTCTGTGAATATTTATATCATAACAAAAGCTTATTCACATGTCACAAGGGTAAAAAATATTTAAACATAGTACGATATGTAATATGTAAATTTACTAAACACATATAAGTTTCTATTATTAAACACATTAATTTTAGTCCCTCAAAAATGACAGACTATGGGAACACTCAGAGCTGACTAGAATGAAGTTTCGGATACTGGAAAATATTTTATATAGATATGAAACACCGGACAAGAAAATTAAACTGCTTTAAGAGTGTCACCATGTCTCCTCACTTCTAAACCGATTTAAATGCATCGATACGGGTAAATTAACAATTTCAACCGCACATTTATATCAACACCGTTCAATTATTACATTTCTTTCAAAAACGAACATAAGGAGATTAAAAATAAAACAAAATAAAAAATACGTATTAAACATCTGCATTTTATATCCTCGTGTTCCAGTTGGTTTTTCGAAACGAAAGCTCAGTTGACTCCATTCTTCATAATTTCTCACAAAAGATTTCAATTTATCAACAAAAAGATTAATGACATCTGAGATATTACGCTCTTTTACCTACATTTCTAATCATTACCAATTCCTCGACCTCGAATGTATGTTTCATTCCTCTAGGAATATTCCAGCACTCGCTCTTAATTTCATTCTCATTGTGAAATTTATTTTACTTTCTTCGCATTCTTCTTTCTGCATCATCTGAATATTCATGTGTTGGATCGTGACTCGTTTTCAATAATTCTAATTCATAGGAGCACACTGATGTACATATAATGGGCATTTTTTAGTGTGTCACATTTTACATAGAAGAATGGAATCCACATAGTAATCCAGTAAAACCAAATCTTCCAAGTAAATATACCGACTTTTCTTTCCCTTAAAATACAAATTAAAAATTTATTGCTTTCTTACAAAGTATTAAAACGGTCTTGTGTATAATCTTCCCATTGTAAAGGAAATACAATTCAGCGAAACAACTATATTTGGCAATAATCGCACTCTTTGTTTTATTTCTAAATATTTCAAAGCAAGCACTACATGACTCCAAATTTGTCTGACATGGAGTATTAAACATTTTGCGCTAGTAGTACTTGTAGTTATTACCTAAATCACTGAAAATTATTGTAATGGTATGATATCCAGTGCAAAAGACGACTTTTTCTGTTAATATGAGAAATCATTTAAGAGATGATCTTCGAAAGAAAGTTGATGAAAAAAATATATTAAAATGACAGTCTATATTCCATATTAAATAGAATATTTCGTTATTCCATTAAAAATTCAAATATTCCATTAAACTGGGGTTCTTGATTTTTTAACTTCCAGTCTTAAATATTAAATTTTATTTGAGATAGTAACTAATTTTCTTTTATGCAGGAATATTTTTTGTCGTCTATAAAATATTATGACTTTTTATACTAAGTACTAATAAATACATACACGTCAAACAAATCATAATCATAAATTATTTCAATCTATTCAAACACATGCACAAAACGACAGAGTAGAAATTTAAAAAATCTTGGGGAGTAAGAAGTAAATCTCTAATGCAGATATCCCTTACTTGCTACATTTACATCGTTCATTTCTCGTTACATTTATTTGGCATGTTTTATACCTGTTACGGCGGAGGTAAGCATTTATCCCCTTTTATATGCTCTAATTCTTATGAAAGATCCCTGATTGAATATGCATGATATTCCTAGCTGTCACAGATTCTTTCCACAAGATCTGATCGACGCTCGCTCACCAAAGGAGAGATGAGCACATGTGAATCACATTGGTGATTAAGACATTTAGACACACGATATTAAATAACACAAAATAAGTTATGTGATTTTCTTACGTTCCGAAAGATCGATCAGCATGATTTTTTCATAAATTTTTATGTTTTATTTCGTTAGGTATTTTTATTATCACAAACTTTTATTTAACTTCACATGTTGGTTAGTATATATTGAACCATTTCCCGGAGATGGAATGCATTGAAAGTTGATACACAATGCAATATTATGGAGTCTAACGCAAATAAAATTTTTCTTAATGTATAATTTTATGAAGTTATTTTCAACGAATTATGTGAGAGAAGCATCCCCTGTCATACGGTACCACATTTCGTTATTCACGAGTGAATTAACTATCCAGCAGGAGTCAAGAATATTTCATTTAGTATTATATACATATATACATACATACATACATACATACATACATACATATGAGTTATTAAAATTAGTTATTAAGAAAAAAAATAAACAAATTCTAATACTAACAAGAATAAAGAAAAAATATACAAATCATCTTTAAATAAGCTTTCATTAAAAAAGTAGTGTACTAATTAGTAAAACATAATGTTTAGTAAAGTTGAAAATAAAAATGTATTACAGAAAAATTCTTTCCTCAGTCACTCATCTAGGTCTGCAAGTAATAAGATGGTACAACAACGTACATCTTTTAAAAAGTATGAACCATAAATTTTAAAAGCTTGAGGTATCATAAATTCTAATAATTCTTTAAAATTTCTGGAAAAACCCGGAAGCCTTTAAAACTTATATTTCATTTTTTAATATGTACAATACGTATCTTCTAAGTACTGGTACATATGATCAGTGACCAATGAAGAAACTTTTTTGTAGTTAAACGTTTTGATTTGCAATTTTACTGAACATTATTTTTTAATTTTTAGCGCAGCATTTTTTAAATTTGTTTAAAAAAATTGTTTTTCATGTTTATTTAATTTTCATTTTATTGTCTTTTAGAACACAAACCAGTCTTCTACATTGCTATTACTGGTTTCTTCGTGTTTTAGCAGCTTTGTGTTCAAGCCCATCTCTGGGTTACGCCTCGTTGCCTTTGTCCACAGTGTCCATCCTCAGGGATGCGGGTACGTCATCTATTATTTGCAAGAGCATTTCAAAACACACCACTGTCCGTTACATAATTTTTATATTATTTGTGTTTGCTCTCACCTGTTTAAACAGCCATTCATTTCTTCCCTTTCTTCAGGCAACGTAATCGTACTCTCCGTAGAGGTCGTAGTCTCCATAGAGGTCATACAACATGCATCTGATGTCTCTAGTCCCCTTAGGCACGTACATGTTCCGTCCTTTATGTTCCCCATGCGTTTCAAGTTATGCTCGAAGTTGCCATGACCCGTCATAAACTCCGAAAAAGTGGGGGTCTAAGTTAAACCATTTACGATTACTTTCTCTGTGTTTTACAATTGGAAACAGAGTACTGCCTTCCTGTCGAACGCTTCTCCGATTTCTCTTCTCCCAGCATTAGAAAGTACCTTCGTTAGTTTTCTTCATTCTTTCTTCCCATGTTGTTGTACCATTCAACCATATTCCCCATTCTTATGATCCTCCGAAAGTTGTTTTTCCATCTCTAAGTTGACTAGTCAAATTCATTTCAATGTATCTTATGAGTCCGTCGACGTTGGTCTCAAGCACCAACTCGTGTTCATCACCTCTGTAACGACCTTAACTTCCTCTTATAGTATAGCACGTTTAGTATCTTATATTTCGTGGGACATTGTTTAGATAATCTTGGGTCTCAATATGTTTGGAATAGATATACGAGTTCAGTTCAGCGTCAGCAGAGTCCTCCAATTGGAGTGCCATGAGAGGCATAGTCGGTCTCACTTTTAACATCTTAATTCATTTAAAGATATATAAAAATTTGTCCTCTTTTCGTATCTATACGTATATAAAATCATGAACTTTATTTCAATTAGCAACTAATTTTCAAAATCCTTTAACTTCCGTCTGTTCCTTTAATTTCGGAAGAACAATTACAATGCAATTGACAATTATTTATTCTTTTTCTCTTCACAATTTAAGTTACTTCAATTTTTGTAATATCTGTTAACACTCTGGAAGTAATGGAAATTTAATTATTTCATTTTAATATCTTGCCCTGCTCGTCAACAATTCTTGTATATTCGGTCATGATATAAAGTATAAGTAAAAAGTAAAATTTAAAAATAAAGTTTCAAGATTGTAATCAAGAAGATATATCTTTTTAATGGCTATTACTACGCGGAAAGCATATCATTGGAAAGCTAGAAATGAAGGGAATGAGGAATGAGGTACAATAATGTAACACACATGCTTAATATAAAACGCCATATTTTCTTAAAATTTCTATGTCTATTTATTTAATTTTTTGGTCTTCTTATAAGGCAATACATTATCTATAGTTTTTTTACCATTTTAAAAGTTTTCTTGTTATAAGCATTAAAATTAGTTTTTTCAATTAACTTTTTCATTCTAGTGCCTTGATAATGAACTTTTTTAAACATCAGAAATCATTACGTCAATTATAATGACAGAATTTAAGATTTAATAGTTTAGAAGATTGGTGTATAAAGGGACAAAACGTTTTTTTCTTATTCTGTATAGTTTAGTAACAGGTGCTCACGCTCCCAGTCCTTGAGACTCTCGGTATTTAACGATTATAATATAAAAATAATAATATTTTCAATAAATTTAATTACCGGGATTCGGTCACGCATATGTGACTTTCTGCGCAACGGGAACTGGAGAGTGGTCTTAAAAAAGAATATTCTGCATAGCTAAGAAAGGAAACGCACTACTCATAAATACTGAATGATAAAATACTAAGAATATTTTAAGTCCAAGATGTTATCCGACTAAAAATGGACAATTCAGTCTAAAATGCTAGTTTGTATTTATTTTTGTCAACCTCTTATTTTTCCATAAACGCTATAATTTGTATAATTCCTCAGACAGTTCAAGGATTAAACATTTATTATTATGTTCATATTTCTCCTCTCATAATGCATTCACCAAATGTCAGTCCATAATAATCATTCTACACTAAATATCTTTAAAATATCATACTCTATAGCACAAGGCCCTAGGACCAAGCACTAAATAAAAAATATCTAAAGTTCTGGGATGCACACGTTCCTATCTATTTCCCCGAGTTCCAAATTTTTCGTTTTCAACGAAATCACAAAATCCCCGTGTATAGAGACAACAGTGAGATACTAACTTATTCAATTAAATATTGAAGGCTTTGAAACAGTGAGTGCTCGGAAGAAGGAGTAATAACCAAGAGAACGCTTAACGGCGGAGTGAAGCGTCATCTGGCAAAGGCCACAGGAACAGGGGATCAGAGTAGCGCGCGCTGAGTGAGTATACCGCAAAGCTCAGACGGACACAGCGAGCTCCTTTTATGAATATTGTACGGTTGGAGGCAAGGATCAACGCCAGCTCTTCGACTGCCATCAAAAGTAGACGCGAGAGACTAAGCTCTTCGCAGAAACGAGGTCGATGTACCTCCTGTTTACTAATCCCTTAACTGCTTATGAAACGCGTATACAACAAGAAGACTGGGTTTGCGTTCACGGCATAACAGTGCATGTCAGGATTGTCCAAAACGTCTCACATAACTTACTTACAAATTTATAAAGTAACAACAAACATGTTTTTATTTCAATAGAGTTTCCTTTCAGAATCTTTCCGTTTTTTTATAATTTCCAATTATTTAGTATGTATAAGGAAAGTATTGCAATCGGTCGAAAAAAAATCGATATCTCTGCAGATCTATAAGAAGTGGCTACAGGAGAATCTATTTGCAATTTTTTGCGATGATATCCAATGTCGTATGTGTGTGTGAAGAAGCTTGTTTATTTCATAAATCGCGAACAAAGTAATGTAGCACCCAAAGTAGTCTGACTTTGAAAGCATTGGTAGTAGAAGTCTATTTCTGGACAACTATTTAATTCGTCAGAGACACTTTTTGTGGAGTGACGGACATATTTTGATTACATTTTATTCCTATATTTGACGAATAAAGATTTCTTAAAAGCTCATGTACAGAGGTTTTAAAACAATTAGAAAAAGAATGAATAAGAACACCAGCTTCAAAATTGATCAAGCATGCTAAGCTACTTTGTTTCCACGTTCATGCGCTGAGATACCTCTTATTTTAGCGGATGGATTTGGTAATTCAATCGCAAATCAACAGTTTCCAGTTGTTTGTTTTTAGGAATATTTTCCTTTATCAAACTGATACATCCTGTCTTACAACATAGTTAAGATAGCATTTCACTATGTTGTAATTCACCTCAGCTTTCTCATTCAAGAATTGAAACTGAAATGGTTCCGAACACGAAATTTTTAAAAATTTCCTCGTTCAGGTCGTTCTCTGAACCTTTATCGTATTTCATGTTCACAAATTACGTCTCCATACAAGAAAAAGTGGGACACAAAATGTTAAAAATGGTTTAACCAACATTCATACGACGAATAATCATATTCTCTTTATCATTAACAAAAGCACCTCAAACAACAACGTAAAACATTTTGAAAAATCCTGGTGAATGTTGCACAACAGGCTAAAACCGCATGACCCACAACTAGACGAACATGCAAATAAAATAGCATGAGATAATTTTAATAAGTTTAACATAACTTTTAATCAGTATACGCATGCATCTGAGAGCGTTCAGCAAGTATAAAGTGCACAATGTAATTTACATTAAGGATTTTGTACAATTTTGAGAAGGAAGGAAGAATACATCTGAAGAGGGGGAACGTACATCCCCGAAACGTAATGTGAAAGTACGAACTATAAAGAGTTTGTGCGTCCTTAATACATGTTGTCATAAATAAGGGCACTTCCAACTAATTTATAACCAGAATTCAATGGAACAAAAATGAGGAATGTGTATTTGTCACTATTTTTATACAATCATAATAACGTTTCCCAAAGAATATCTTAACCCCACTTTTTTTTCGAAAATTTTAAATGATATATCAATTGTCATTTCCTTCTCTTCCCTCAATTGTGTTATATCGATAATAGACATTTTATAATCGAGGCGTGCGCTACCACTCCTTGCAAGTAGATTCAATAGCAGATAGCCTACACGCTTAAGGGGGATGTACACGGGGCTAGTGAACACCGCTTTTCAACGCCGCTTCGTGATGTCGCACAAGGGGTATAATGAGTCGAAACCTAACCAAAAGTATTTTTCCCTTGATTTTTTGATATAGTATGGCGAATTTTTGATTATACGCAAAATTTTTTAACTTATTTTAGAAATAACATAAAACGGTTTTACAGTAATTGCGTTGTTACATTAAATGAATCAAATATTCTTAATACTTAATAATACAATTATAGTTAATTCGTACCCTAGAAAATCTTCATAGATATTTCTATTACGTATACTTGCGACCTCAACACCTGATATCACTACAGTCAGGTTGCGAGTTTGAGACAGATACATATACTTGCAATCGTACTTGCAAAATGATAATTTCCAAGTTTGTTAGAAGTATTAATAAACATTTTGAAATGCGTATTTGGTAACTGCGCAACGTACCTATATAATATATGTAATATTCTAAGAACAATATTTTTTATTTAAAGAGATTTCAAATGAGAAGTTTCACAATTGAGATTCATGTAACCTGAAAGTGTAAAAGTTTAGGCATTAAAAAGTTTGTGACAGGAAGAGGTCAAAAATATCTACTCTCTCTAAGATACTATTACCTGTGGATGAAGCAGGGGAGCCAGAAACAACTGAGAAGGAAAACCCGTGACAGAAAAGACAATAGACGAGAGAAGTTAGGACAAGTTCAGACGGAGTAATTCGGAAGCTTTGTCTGCAGAAACTTGTTTGAATCAATTACAGAGTTGAACTTTTGACAACTGAGTAAAAGTCCTCCAGAGAGTAGGATGACAAAAGAAGAAATACTATTCTTGTTAGAAAAAAATATATTGTTCCACAGAGACAGAGACATTGCAAAAACCTTTTGGAGGGAAGGGTGAAGAAAAAACTATTTCATCTTTTACGTTCCTTAATTACGTTTAATTAGGGTAGGTGAGGTATTGACTATATTATTTTTCTTCTCCTTCATCTTTTTGAATTCGTTATTAAGACGAAAATACTTAATCTATTAGGTGGGATAACACTGTTAAAAATTAACACTCGCACATTCTTGCACATTCCTTTACACCATATAGGGGTGTGTCGATTTCTATCTCAGCATCTCTTGAAATTAAGTCTACAATATTGAGGCAATGGATGTATAATTAAGGAAAATATAATCGCAATCAACTTTATGACCTTTCTTCACTCGTAAGAGTCCTATGGTTATGTTTCCCACATGAAGAGATGACGTGTACTTAATTGACTTTGGAAGTGATTCTATTAACCACAGTGATCTCACGAACAAATAATTATACACGCATATCGGTCGTACTCGAGTAATATTACGTCAACTCATTCGCACTCCATCGTTTCGGGTGTATCATTCTCACGTAGCGATTGAACCTCTTAATTCAATTAAAAGACATTGTGAGTGGCATTATTCATCCCACCTGGTCCAAAATATCCGGATTCGACACAAATATAATTCATTTTCTATACTTTTTCATATCACCCCGTATCGACGTCGATTTAATACATGTTGGGATGAGGCTGAATTTGGAGTTCAAGAGCAAAGTGGACAGCAACTCTCCTCTTATTTTGAAGGTCAAATTAGTAAATCATTTTCGAGTCTAAGCAAAATTCAGCTTTAACAGAAAGGGAAGGGTGATTCTTCGAAAACTACTATGGACCAAGATCTTCCTGTCTTTATTTTAAGTCAAGTTTGCAAACTTTTATCGATAAGTATCAAAATTCTGCTATAATCCATATTAATATACAAATGCATAATGCAAAAGTGTGTCTATCTGTTTGCTACTTGATCACGACTAAATCACTGAACCAGTAGGAATGAAATTTGGCAAGAAAATAGATTAGACATTCTGGATGAACATAGGCTAACTTTTATTTTTTAAATGTGTAACAAGAAAGATAGAAATGGTTTTTGACAATAAATATCGACACAATCGAGGAAAAAGAGAGTTATATTTGCTTACGCTTCCTAAACGGTTAGAGATAGGTGACAACTGTGATTGGCAATATGGTTTCCCACAAAGGGTTCTACCAAAAAGACCGTGACAGCATATGTCTATCTACAAAAATTAACCCAAATTATAGAAAGAACGTTATTAAAATTAAAAGTGTTAAAATACTTCAACTTAAGAAGAAAAAAACAATCATAATAAAATGTAATGAATTATTTGTTTTGTGCATTTTTCAAAGAGAAAAACTCTTAAAATCGAAAAAAATCGACGAATAGTTGAGATTTTAAAAGAATTTTCATGAATTGTCACAGCCGCGTCATGCCTCAGACGCGAAAATTCGACCGATGCGGCTCCCGCGAGATGGTGTACTGTATTTTTACAGTCATGATGTATATTTATAGTCAAGTTTTATTAAATTTGTATTATTATGAATCTGAAAAATTAGGTTACTGTACGTGTTTTTAAAACAGTATATAAAAGTATTTTGATCTTACAATATAGAGAGATTTCATTTTCTGTGAGTAAAAGAATAGTGTAAAAGAAAAATTCCAGGAAACGTGGGGAAATCAGCTAGTTAATTTAATAAATCGCAATCTTATGATTGCCGAGAAATGTCAAAAAAGTAGTGTTTTATTCTATATTTTCAAAAATTCATGTCATTTTTGTTGTGTGTTTCTTTTTTAAGTCTCTCAAGGTTTGGAAGACGAACTACGTTCCTTTTATTCATACTTTCAAGGTCCTATTCAAGGTCAAAGTTATGTAGAAATGAGCGTTTTAAATATTAAAACCCAAAATATGTTTTTTTATTTTCGATACTGTTCCAATAAATCGAAGAAATATAGTAGTTTATAGTTTCACAAGTTTACGTGGATGGAAATACACAAGTTGTTAAGATTTTTTTCCCTTTATGGCAATCAGAAATAGAAGACAACTACCATGAATGTTGTATCATACAAAAATTTATAACACGTTTTTGTCATTTTCATGGGAGTCTAAAAAACTGAACATGATATTATTTTCTTCCATTTTTTAAATCTTGCTGACTCTAAAAACTATTAATAATACATAAAATCTATGACACTCAGATATATTTTTGAAAAAAAAAAAGTTTCTATATATGTAATGTCGAGGAATTATTTTATATATCATTCATGCCAACTGTTTAATTGTCGACTTTATAATCGACTTTCCAAAACGCTAATTTTTATTTCTTTCCAAAAACCGACCAATTTCTTGAAATAGTTTTATTTACAGTGAAGAAACAGAAATTTAACCACATATAAATTATGCTTAATGCGATGGAGACTGTAATTTGTAATGTGTAGAAAGGGAAAGACCTATCCCAGAAGGAGAGAGTGTTCATAATTCTATCTCTAGCGAGACTTATCTGAAACAAACAGCTAATTACGTATTACTTCGAAGTTGAATCGATGAACAAATCATTCAGCGATAACATTACATAAACGAGAGACTGAGCTAATTAACCAAGCGATAGCTCATACAACAACACATGAAGCGAATCTAGCCATTCACGCATAGGGTGAAATAAAACGAAAGAGGCAAACCCATCAGTATCTGGAAAATTGGTTTCAGTCAAGGCATTACATTTTGAGGCTGTTCCAATCGAATGAGATAAAATTCAAGACGACGGTATATCAAATTTCACATTCTTCACGTCGTATTAAATTCTTTTCTCACTCCAACGAAGTGTATTAAATGTTTGGTACAAAATGCACTGTCGGTCCCGATAGCTCAACGGTTAGCATAGCAACCATAGAAGCTCCGGAGTCAAGTGCGATTGAGGACGGATGATTTTTCGAGTGCGAAAATCCACATACGAGGTCAGGCAGAAAAGTAATGAGACAGATTTTTTATTTACCAAAGTTTTTATTTTTTTCAAACATCAATGTTATCCCCTTCAAAGTAGTTCCCTTGGGCAGCTACACACCGATGGAGACGTTGTTCCCATTGTTGGTAGCAGCGCTGGAAGTCTTCAACCGGTATGGTCTTCAGTATGTCCGTTACACTCTTTTGAATGTTTTCTACAGTCTCGAAATGACGACCTTTGAGGATATTTTTCAGTTTAGGAAAAAGGAAAAAGTCACAGGGACTGAGGTCAGGTGAATACGGGGGCTGGGGAACCACAGGAATGCCTTTTGAGGTCAAAAATTCTGTTATGGAGAGGGCAGTGTGACATGGGGCGTTGTCATGATGGAGCATCCATTTGTCTGCAATGTCTGGTCTCACGCGAATGACCCTTTTTCTAAGCCTTTCAAGGACGTCTTTATAAAAAACTTGGTTGACAGTTTGTCCTGGAGGAACAAATTCTTTGTGGACGATTCCCCTTCTGTCCAAAAAACAAATCAGCATTGTTTTGATCATTCGAGCTTTCTTTGGTCGAGGAGAGTTTGCACTCCTCACTTTGCCTCTTGGTCTCAGGATCGTATTCAAAAATCCATGATTCATCACCTGTGATCACACGACTAAAGAAATCTTGCTCATTAGCGATTCTGTCAAGAAGATCAAGACACTTGTTTTTTCGATTGTCCTTCTGCTGAATTGTGAGGTTTTTCGGCACCATTTTGGCACAGACCTTTCGCATGTGCAAATGTTCACTCAAAATTTGATGAACGGTAAATCTGTTCAAATTTAATTGTTCACTCAACATTCTTAATGTTAAACGACGGTCTGATCTCACAGGAGTGTTCACACGTTCGATGTTTTCATCAGTTTTCGATGATGAAGGCCTCCCTGAACGGTGTTCATCTTCAACGTGTTCTCTGCCTTCCAAAAATGATTTGTGCCAAAACTTGAGCTCGGGATAAAGAATGTTCCCCATAGGCCTGTTTTAACTTTTCAAACGTCACACTTGCCGATTCTCCAAGCTTAACACAAAATTTAATGGCACAACGTTGCTCCATTTTGCCTGACGCACAACCAAAACACTTCATTAATAGCAGTCACAAAAATCACGTAGTTAATGGAAGGAGTTGAAACTCGCACTGAGCTATGGGAGGGTACACGTGCCCTATCAAGGACAACAGCGCAGCGTTGCCAGATCGCTTATAATGTTGCCAGTCTCAATACTTTTCTGCCTGACCTCGTACACCATATGAAAGATCCCTAGAGTATCATTAAAAGAAAGAAAATCATTCACCACGAAAAATTCACCCCAGTAGTAGCCATCTGGTAGTAGACAAAATGTCAGAATCGACAACGCGGTTATATTTTTCACAATTAAAAAAAACAGTCATCTCTTAAGTCATCAAAATTACAAAAAAAAATACTTCATGATCACTTCCAATATATTACCAGACAGATCATGTTGTGTACAAAAATAAATTCAGTAATTGATATTTCCATTGAGACATTCGAACAATAGTTCTGGTTGCTTTCAGGGCTACTTTGGAGGAAATTATGAATTAGGACCAGCACATTAGAAAAATATTTAACAAGATATTCAAAATCATTTTACTACTTAATGTAGCCCTGGACAAATATGGTCTGAATCTAGACGAGTATTCCATGTACTCTGCCGAAATCAATTCACCCTTAGAAAGGAAAACTAAAAAACATTGATTCACATTCTTTAAGTTTAACATCTTCGTAGCTCGCCGATGGAGAAACATACGACTCCCTTCACGCCTCCATTTACTTCCTATGAGGAGATAAGTTCCTGAGTAAAGGAGTTTCCAAGGATACTCGAACCATTTTCCGATCAGGTCTTATCTCGTGGAAGTGGAAAATGTGATGCGAAGCTTTACGTCACAAAGGACTCCCTAATCACGCGATAAGCGGTTACTTTTTCCCGAAGAAAACACTCTCGCTTTTCAGAGTCATCATAATACATTTATTGTTCTGTTGAATTGGTTTGAGCAGCAAATAAATAATTCGCTCCAGAGATTTTAGCTTTATCTTTTTTATAATCGATGTATCCCACACGGAAGTAGATACGCGAGAAGAAAACACAATTACTTCATAATCCAAATAGTATTACGAATGATTGTGCGAAATTGATGAAGTACAGCAAAAATTGCTTGTAACACGAAACAAAAATACGATCTTTCCTCGTGAACGTATATTATTATCATGAAAATAATTAGCATTATTATTTACTTTTTGGCTAACTTATTGGGCCTAAAAACATGTTGTTTTTCATTATGTGTCGATTAAATTTCCTTCGATTGAGAGTTTATTTTGCTTGCTCGAATTCTTTCAAACCTCAAAAACGTAATGAGGAAAATATTTTATCTATGTTGTCTTTGGGAGGAAACTACATGATATGTTATCAGTACACCTTAGTGAATTCATATCTGGTAAGTTTCTATTCACTGGCAATGGATTTCTTTCAATCATACAAAGATAAAAAGTACAGGAAAATATATCAGAAAATCTATCGAACAAACAGATTGGTTACACGATACCGCATTTGAGAGAGATACTACGTCATTTTACGAACATAACATTTACACATACGAATTATCATCCTTGAAGAATAAATTCCATTGAACTTTCATATTGAGGTAGTCGTGCAATAAAATCTCTACGTTTCATTAGGCCAATCAAATGTACCAGTATTAATTTGAAAACGTTTTCTATTTCCAGATCAGTATGAGGTTCCTCAAACGCATTTCTCGACAGACACACTGGAAATCTTTCATTCAGAAGGTTGCAGAGGGAATTATCGAATGAGTGAAATTCTCCCAGGTGAAACCTGTAAACTGTATTCGTTCTGCAACTGGCGTGAAGTTACTTCAAGTACTTTGGAAATGGTAGGCTGAGCTAATGATCTAGGAATTAGAGATGGGAAATTATGTGTAATGAGAACGGGACGTGATCAGGAAAACGACAAAAAATATGACATGCTACGTAGGAGAGTAATCCTCTTAGACGATCGCTGGAAAACTCAGAAGAGAAAAGAACGGAAAGAAAAAGAAAATGTAATTTATGATGGACATATAATGAGGAATTTAAGGCATATCATAAGGAAAGGGAAAATATAATTTTGCCTTTCATTGATTAATGTAAAACGTACACATATCTATATAATAACAATGTCTTATTCTACACCTGACGTCCAATTTTGTATGTTATGTTCCTAGAGGGAAGAGTATTAAAGGGATGTCACGTTGGATTAAACTTACTACTCACTGAAGTTGCTGTAGAAACACTGGCCGAGAGAAACTTAGACGCAAATTTGCAAGTTCAGAAGCTTCAGAGGAAACGCGAGGTTCACTTGAGATATAACAAGCTTCTCTGGATACGAAATTGTTTAAAACTGGAAAATGACAGGTAATTAGGTTAACGAGATATGAGAGATATGTTAACAAGTTTCCGTAGTTAATACGTTTTCTCGGAAACTGCGAAACAATTCATTGCAACTCTGCAAACTATATATTATTGGAAATTTGGCATTGAATGCGAGAAAATATATCATTCGGGAAAATCACCATATTGAAAGAATTTTAAAAATCATTTCTATTTCGTCATCTAACCGCTTAACGCATGTTGATAAGAATTGGTAGGAGTCTCTTTACATCTGTACATTCGAGTATGTTGACCTGTGAAAAAGAAAGATGTATTGTGTACGGCTGGTGAATTTATTGTGCGCTTGGAAATGTCTGCGAATATTAGGGATTTTTCACGTAATCTGATTTCAAATAAATTAGAAGATAGAATGTTGATTCAGCTCATCTGCTATGTCCGTAGTTTAATTGGGTCATGTATATATAAAAATTTAATTAGCACGTATGTTCCAACAAAATGGAATATGTTGTAGTTGGCATGTTTCCCTGTACATGAACGAAGATAAACATTATTTTTATTTCTTCTGTTACTTTCTTTTATTTTTAATAGATTGTGAGGCATTGTGAATATAATTTGACGATATTATAATTTTAAAAAACGATATTTGTGCTTTTAAAAATTACTGCTCATTATGAATTATAGTTTGAATAAATTGTACCTNCTTTTAAAAATTACTGCTCATTATGAATTATAGTTTGAATAAATTGTACCTCATCGCTCACCAAGTGAGACGTTATATTCAGTTATTTGATGTTCATAATAGAGAGCATGAAGCATCACTTATATCATGTTGGACTTCGGTGTTAAAACTCGTGTGGTAATAAAGTTTTTTACTCTTCATTTTCAAATTCTTTTTTTAATTGAAAGACCGTATTAATCTTCACAATGACAATGCATCACCTGATAAGATACTAAAACCATTAAAGTCTCCAACGAACCAGAGGAATAAATGCGCAATTTCTTCCAGCGTACTCTAGTCTTGTAGGTACATCCAAAAAAAAGCACTATAAACGTCAGTAAGAATTACAGCGGAACTACACGAAGGGGAGTATACGACCCGGATACCACTGTGCATTCAAGTGCATGCCGTCCTTACATGTCCCATGCTAAAAGAATAGCCATTTAACCGCTACGTAGAGTATGATGAATAGTGTGACCTTTCTGCAGGAAATATTCTTCTCTACAAGAAACATCCGAGTGGAGAGAGACGTTTATATGCGTCCAAGTAAAACAAGTATTTTTCATGAAACTTATGGGTTAGGAACTACAGTGGTAAAATAATTACAGTCAAACATAATAAAAACCAAACATGTTTTTTACAACTAACAGTTCAAGAAGTTTGAATAGGTATTTTAACGACGTATTTTGGAGAATGAATATTAGATAAGAAAATATACAGAAGTGAGTCTATCTAAACTTCTTTATGACGTATATTTTTATTCATAATTAGGATGATTTTTATGATATTACTTCAATTTTTTATTTTAATGTAGTTTCAAGAATTTAAAAGCATGCTAATAATTGAAAAAATATAATATTTCGCTAATAGATATTATATATATATATATAT
>NNCF01125948.1:1216113-1247454 GCA_002313205.1 Laupala kohalensis
TATACTAGATATATTTCAAAGGTTAAAGAATTAAGAAGTTTATTAAAGTTCTTTATTTTGATCGTTTTCCTGCATTACTTATATCTATTTTTGGCTTAACAGTAAACAATTTTCAAAAAATTCACATTCGAATTATTGTTTAAAATGTTTATTTATTCATAATTCGAGTTAAATACGTAACGATTTCATAGTATATTGTAATGAAAATGGAATTGCAGCTAATTTTTTTAGGTTTTCCCGTAGATGAAAGTTAAATGTGACGTCATAACGTAGGGGTAGTTCGGTAGTCGGCCGTATCGACGGGGAACTGAGCCAATCGGGGTGAGGTTCTTCCAGCGCACATCATCAGGATGACAGACAAGAGGAGTAGAGAAGGGGTAGAGGGAGACGGTGAATTCAATTAGAAAATGGACCCGGAAAAGCTTGGAGTCTAGCAATAGTCTAAGTAGGACTCTAGCAGGAGTGAGTTAGTCATGACACGGCAAGCAGTTTGTTAGAAGAAAGAAAGTAAGCTGAACACATCGAAATAACATGTTGCTTCCAGTGAGCTATCCATTGCGAAACTTTTGACAGCTCGCATGAAGAATAAAATTTATTTCCTCCAAACGGTAAATTACTCTTAATCCATCAAACAATATACTGATCCTCTAGACGACAAACATTCTAAAGTAATATTGTAATACGCCAGTACAATATCATCACCATCCTGTAAGATGTTGTATTGGTAGTCAATTTATAAAATTATATGAACAATGTTTTTTATGCAATATCTTGGATGCGTTGTATATTTTCTGTATTTGCTTAATATTTTCATAAATGTTTGGGGAAACAAAAAATAAACTACAATTAGAAAACACTAAGGATGTGAGAAACCTAGGTTTAGATATGAGATCCAAATTCAAAGGAAGGAAAGGATATCTTCTAGCCTTAGATATGACATCCCTACCTTATAGTTCGGATACTATAAGATTGGGATGTCACATCTAAACGCTGATACATCACATCCACAATTCGGATGTCACATCCAAAAGTTTGGAGAAATCCTTTCCTTTCCCTAAATTTGGATCTCACATCCAAACCTGCTCTCTTCTGGTAGGATTTCTCTCAATCCCGTTTGTTCCTCCACTTTCGCAGCAGTCCCGCTGCATTTTTTTCTTCTACAAGCATCGCCAACTCCAATTATCTCCTCTCTCACTCACCGGACGCAGCAGTTGTGTTGGACGCTGCAGTGGTCGGGCGGGAACCGCCAGTTGTAGCGGGGCGAGAACCATCGGTGGCGCCGGTGGCGGGAGGACTCTGCACTCGTGCCGCTGCTTCGGGCATGTGGGTTAACAGCGCGTTGAAGAAGTTGTACAACTGGAAGCAAACGCAAACCTGCTCTAAAAGGAAACGAGATATAATGCATATGGAGTGTACACACTCCAAATCGCCCTTATTTATCTTCCAGAAAATATGAAAATGGATGTGAAAGTTATTCCACTAGAAAAACATATCCGCATTTCGTGAAATACGAGTTCCCGAACCTTTGATCATAAAAAATTTCTGCTTCTAACTATATTATGTAGTGTCAAATTTCTTTAAGTACCGATGAAAGTATTTTACTTCACATTTGCTGCTCGTTTGTAGGAAGAAAAGAGGAAACATGCATAAGTATATATCCTTTTACGTTAGCACTCAAAGATATATTTCTCTAAGAATTATGCAATACACATTTTTTTCTCATCTAAAAATACTGATCGACTGTAACAAAAAAAAATTCAAAAGAATTCGAAGACGAATTTTGTACGAAAGAAAATGGTACTTTAGAAGACGTCGAAGAGACGTCCCACAACCACTGAAATTTCTTCGGCTCAGTTCTTTGTTGAAACTAGTCGTTATAAAGATGCTTTCACACTTTCTGAATAACCGAGCGCGTCGAATGTGTGTCAATGAGCAATTCCGATTGATCCTCATTTTTGAGGTCCAGAAAGTGTTCAGTTTTTACTCTCTCCAGCGACGTCAGAAAATAGAAAATGAAACACGGGACAGCCCGCCCCCCTACAAATTAAATTTGTAGCAGGATTTTTTTGAAAAGTGTTTTATTAATCCGACGCCACTTAGATAGTGAGAAAATCAGTGACCAGTGAACCTTAAAAGCTGTGTGTAACATCAAAGTATTTGCCAGCGCATAGTTGAGCGTGTGGCCATCACGGAAAACACGTTTTCTGGGTAGGTTCCCGGGTGAAATTCATGGATTTAAAACGTTTCTAATCGATTTATATTATTTACTTATTTTATTTTGTCAACCATATCTTAAACATTGTCGTGATATATATTTAAATTATCACGTAATACAATCCTTGTTAATTCATCTTCACATGCATATAAGTCCGATATTCAACTGTTACCATCCTTATCATCTACTTCATTTTGCATAGCTCAAAAATGTGTCATAATCTTTTTTTGCAATTAGTTCTTTACACACGTCTAAGTTATGCATTTCTCTTCATTTGCAATTATATACTCATTTTTTCAAAATCATACTACGGACAATCACAAAGGATATTTTCAAGTCGATTATTTAAACTATTTGAAGAGTGTTTCGGACTATGAATTTCATCAGCTCGCACTATCCAGTCATAGTGATTTCCTTCAACGTCACACGCAAAGCTATTCAAAGCGTCAACGTAACGCAGCAGCTACACAGTGTTTGAAGTGTGCGCGAGAACATTTTCTGACGCATTTTTGTTCATATACTCAAACGTTTTTGTGGATGTTCTTACCGATCTCATAATAGTTTATTACTATTAGACAAGAAACGAAATGAGCATAGTAAATGTCAGAAATAAAAAACAAATCTCCTTATATATTTCGATTATCCACAATAAACAAGTGAGGTATTTTTTGTACTAAAATTCAGACATTCCGAAACCTTTTGCAAGTAATATTAATGTGTAGATAATGAACACAAGACAACCGACGGGTGACATAGTTAACCAGAATTCGAAATAGTATCACAAACTGAGTTGAGTTACCTCCCGAATTCAAAATTTATTTCATATGCTCCGATTGGGGAGAGAGTCTTATATCCCTATGACTTGACTTCTATCAGTTCTCTAGGTTAAAACACGTAATAGCTGACAAGATCTGTGGAAGACATATTAATTTAAAATCTTCACGAGGGGAGAGTTTGGTCATTGGGTCAAGTGTTTACCTAAGTTCTTTCTTTTGAGGAATGACTGGGAAGGAAAGCTAACAGGGTTCCTATGATTATAACAAGCAAATTCATTTTTTTCTGATAGAACAGGGAGATAAAATCAAACAAAATAGATGGTATTGAAGGATATATCGTTCTGAAGTAGATACGTATCGAAGGAAAGACTGTTTCGCTATTGGAGTCGAGGAATGATTTCGGTTTAGGACGACTTGTCCATCAAATACAGTCCTACCTAGCGGAACAATCCGACGTGGTGTATTGAAATGGTTGAATTCGAACTCAATCTTTTTCACCGAGGGCATTCCATCGTATTTGATGTCATGGAGCGTGTACACGAAATAGTTGGTGTCATGCTCAGTCACGCAAGAGTGTAAACGAGCGCCCGAAATAATGTTGCCTTGTTCGCTCATTCAACTTGTCTTCGAGGCACAAATGAAGATTTAGAAGTTCGAGAAACGTAGTGGATAGTTCATTATCCACGGCTGTTCGTTATCTTATACGGGCAACCCAACCTCACCCCTCCGAATCACATCCTTACCTGATCAAATATCATGTAAATAAATCATCATGTAAATAAATTATGCAGTTTGATCCAATATTGATCTCTCACTATTTTACAATCGTGTTCTTGTTGGTAGTTTATAAATATCATACAGTAATTTTTAAAACTGAAATATCAATTTCATTCCGGAAAAGAGAATTTGATAATAAACCTGTTGGTGAATAAAAGATTAATACTATGACCCCGCAGAGGAAAAGGATGCGGAAGGTAATTTTAAACGTTAGGCCATCATTGCTACTAAGCTTGTAGCTTTTTTGCAAAGACGCAGCTGAATGGATTCAAGGGGATCGATTCAGCTCTTATAAAGCTCTCCATTACGAGATGCGCGATCACGCACTTGTAGAACCTGGGATCAGCGGAAAATTTCAACGGGTGTTAATCTATATATTTCAACGGGTTGGGTCCTTAAAGACTTTCTTCAGCACGTGTGGCCCGGAACAAATATTTCTGCTTTCAGCTACTATGTTCATCACACTTTAGTTGATACACCAATTACATCATGTGTATGAATCACATGTGTATCATTAATACTACAATAGGTTAAATTTCAATAAAACTATATTTTCATTTACCTACTTAACAAAACGTGAGAATCAAATACATATTGCATTAAATTACAATTATACGATAAACTCATTTAGTAGCGGGATAGAGTTCCGCCGAAACAAGACGTTAATGCACTAGTCAAGTATAAAATATTATTATGCGCTGTTGCAATAGTCAAACAATTAATATTTATCGAACACTTCAGAAATTTTCAAGTTACTGGTTTTTGTAATTGTGAAATATATTCAAAACGAGATTAGTCTATACAATTATGTGAAGGTCATCACAGAAAAGTAATCAGTTCACAAAAATGTTATTAAAACAGTACACAATATTTTAATAAAAGGAAGAATCAGAATGGTAAGGCCATTTTTTATAATTTTACTCTTTAAAGAATATCAAGAAGCTTCAATTCCATCGCAATTTCTACACGTTGTAATTAATACGTTTAGAACAACACTTTGACACGAAACAACACATTGGCGGGGGGGGAAGGCACGACCTCTATTATCCCCCCTTTTTAAACATAAAACAGGTTCGCAACGACGATGTGGTTGTTACGATTTAGAAATAAAATTAATTTTCAATTCTATTGTGATTATTTAAAAAATATTTGATTTAAATATCGTGCAGATAGAACTTGTGAGTGGAAAATAGTATTAAATGGGACAAACGTTGTCTACGATTAATCAATTAAAGTGTAATAATACAGAGAAAGAATTTGTTTTTACTTATTTATTTACTTATTTTATTTTATTAATCAAATTTTATAATTAAAACATTTCATGACGACATTCTCACCTAAAAAAGTCAAACTTTCCCACAATAGACTCCGAAGATGCTCATAGGGATTCACAGATGGTAGAGCTCCGCAATTACGAGACCTCTGCCCAAGGAGGAGGAAACGTGGTCAGCATCTCGCTACGGCCGATTTGACCCCGGGATAGATACGTTATATTTTATTGCAGTAGAATTTGGAGTGATGAGGTCCTCAATGAAGTTTTTTAATGATAAAATTTCTCTCTATGAGTATTAACATACATGATAGGAAAATCTATCATTCTTGTCTATCAAGAATTGTTAAAATTTTCAAACTTTTACGAGTACGGAAAAATTCATTGTTTTGGACTATGTTTAATGAAAAGTACATTTTTCCCAGGTACTAGGACGTGAGAAAATATTTTGTTCTTGTCTGCTATGCGAACTTTTTATAATGAGGAATAAGAGAAATAAAATTTCAAAATATTATGAACCAAGTAATTGGTATACAAGTATTATGAAATTCGAACGTGAAAATTTTTGTAACCAGGAAATGTTAATAAAATGTTAATAAAAACATTTGTTTAGAATGATTAGATAACTTGATATAATTAGATGGGTGGAATTATGTCACAGTAATGATGGCACGGTATATTACTGGGCGCAGGAAGAGAAGTGCAATGGGAAACAACTGACTACCGTGCTTCCCTCATTGAACTTTACGCCAATTCGTCTGCTCTGTAGGCTTGGAGAGCTACGATATGGCCAAACATTTCTTGTTTATTCATTTCACAAATACCAAAAGTGGATCAATCACAGTGATTTTAAATAATCCTGGACTAGTAAATCTCTATAGATATACGATTGTAAGCATATTGGTCGACAAAACACTAGGAATGGGAAAAATTATCGTAGTAGGGGAGTTTAATGGACAGTCACTATATTAAAAAGTATAACAAAGAGTTCCATTCATTCAAAGAATAAGGCAATTCTGCCAGCTTTCCAAAGAAGTATTGACATATTTATGACTTAGAACGTCAAATATTTCGCGGGTAATTGAGTTAGTAAACTTTAAAACTAAATAATTTTAAAAGGTTTGTGATAATTAACCAAGGCACATCACTAACTAAAAATTGAATAAGGCATAAAAATCTAATCCTTCGTATATACAAACATGATTTTTCAGCTGAACGATATGATATTCATTATATTATTTTGCGAAAAATGGTCAATGTCTTATAAACGGCAGGTGCAACAAGCTTTTATTAAAATTAGCTTTATTGAAATCATTTAGTTCAAAGAGGGCCAATCTAGTTCTTTGAAAAGAAAGTGAGATGTTTAATGATCTACAATAAATAAGTACGTAAAGATTATTTCATGAATTTAAAATAGAATTATATTCGAGTAAATTTTTCTTTCCCTACAAATATTTTTCCTCTTTCTATATATTATTTGCGGTTTACCTATGAATAAAACATCAGTTAGTAGCGGAAATTAATATAAATAAATGAGAACCAGAAGACAGGATGCATATTTAACGAAATTAGGGAATAATAATCTCAACTAATAATATTCAATTACAAATACAGGAGGAATATAAACTCCTATTTGAAAACGTTTTGATTACTTTATTATTTCAATTACCCATAGGAATCGTAACAATCCTGGGAGAGAAAGTCTCTTTAGATAGATTAAATGGTGACTGGGAAACCTGACTGGGAAACCTCTAATGTCTAATTCTGTTACTTCTGGTCTTGAAAAACAAGAACAAAACCCTTTGTTTTCTATTTTATAACACATAAATATTTTATTACGTATATCTGTTTTATAACACAATAAATAATTTAACACTTTCAAAAAAGAAATAGCAGATGTCACGTAACCATGTAGCTATAGGAAACGAGACGAATCGGCTACCTACTCTCCCGGCGAAAGGACTCAAAATCGTCAGTCGTGACAGATTGCGTTGGTGCCGACATATTCCATTCACTCGAGGATTAGTGTGTGGTATACGCGTATGAAGGCAATAAAAATTCCATCATCAAATTATGGACGTTTTCAACAAGGCGTAAAAAAATACAAATTTTACGCTACGGAAGTCTAAATTTTTAATTTTTCCTTTTGTAAAATATGAAACAACTTAAAGTTTTTGTTAAATAGGAAACGAAAAAAATTATCTATGAAAATTTTCATGGCAGAACTAGTAATTATATTCACCCCCCCCCCAACATTATTACAGTTCACTCGCCAAATCTCCGTAGTGACAAGTGTTATTTCGTGTCTCAAGTTCAGGCGAATGTGCTCGCAGTGCCACCTGGTAGAACGACCGAAAAAATTCCACATTAAAAAAGTCGATTCGTCTCCTTCTTGGCGTCATACATGTAACCTTAATGTGAACTTCCGTTCATGTTTATTTTGTTTTTAAATAAAGGTTATTAAGTTTTAATCAAACTGGTAGTTCACTTGGATTGAGATGGGCCCTGAAACCATAGATTCTGAATTCGAATCCTGGGTTACTCATGGAACATGTTTTGTCTCATTGGAAGGCAACAGGAAACCACCACGTGCTGTACATAGGAATTACTGTCACAACCATTCCCACTTTTCCCTAGAATAACCATGCCATAGGTGTAGACGTCTAGTCACATCTCAAGATAGTACAAATAAGTTATCGGACTGCAAATTAAAGAAGGAAGACTATGTTTCATCATGGTTACAACAAAGTACATTTTACTGGTAACTAATTTGGCACATAACAGTGCAATCTAGAAATTCGAATAATCAAGTAATTGTAATTAAAATTTACGTTTTAACTGTTACATGAACAGAGCACTAAAAATATCTTTGTAAAATTTCTACCATACGTTTAATTTCTAAAACCGAATTGTTCACAGACCATAGTTTTCATTAGAGTAGAAAGGGCAATACGACAACTAAAACTACTCACGAAATATTTTTTTTAAATCGCTCCCTTCTTGTAACTACCCTCTCGAAAAGCCATTTGTCAGTTGTTTTGTGTGTATTAAATACTGTTTCTTTTATGCTTAAGCTGATTAAGATAACATATTGAATAGACGTTCCAAAATAATCGAGCTAATAGATTGTATGATGACAAACAAAACTGACAAGTAATCCAAAAAGCTTAAAGTATTAATGTTCGCGTGATGAAAAATAAATATAACAAGGTTGGATCCACATATGTGGAACGTTGTAACTTAAGTTATAGTTAACTATATGTACGTACTAACACGCTATGCGTAATGAAAGAAATAGAAATAGTTTTGGATTGCACGAAGCTGTTTTACACAAGCATCAGCCTTTTTAAAATGAAAAGGTATCGGAGAAAAAAAACCCACAAAAATACGATGTTCCCTTCATACATTTGCATCAAATAATAGTGTGATCTATTTATACGAGAAAGCTTAGATAAGTACGACTTATATCATTATCTGACTATCTTGAGCACATTACAGCTTTTAATAAAGCTTATGATTAATGTCATTGCAGAGTACATTTGTTGTATTTTATATTACAACAAATATGATTCAGGATGTCGAGAGCTGTATACCCCAGGATCCTTCCCATCGTCTTCAGGGACCGTATTCAGGGCGTCTCCCCAGTATTAAGGCTAATGATATACAAGAAGCTACAAGGCTCATTTCCTCAGAAAACCTTATTACCTGAAGAGGGCGATGAGAAATTATAAAATTGAACAACACGCCTCTTCCTCGTTCATGCATGCAACTCTGTATCTATTCTTACGCCTTCTCTCTTGCATTGTCATCAATTACCCTTCATAGCAACTACTCAATTTTTTCGCAGATTTATAGATAACCGGACGACAGGAATTACCAAATAATTTCCACGTTTGAGGTAAATCGATTTTATGAAACAATAGGACATAATTTAATAAAAAAATAATCTGTGTCACATTTCCAATAGATACACTTATGATTTAGCACAGGCAGCATTTATATAACATTCATTATACCGATAACAAAGAACAAAAAAAAGCATAAACTTGCCTCTGAAACCAGAATTTAAAATCGAAAAGTCGTTTGGACCTTAAATCATCAAAATTCGTTGATTGGATAAATGTTATGAGGACAATAATCTCACTATGACTATGTTGAATATCATATATCTTTTGCGCCGAACAGTAAAAACGGAAGTACAAAACAGGAGGGTCATGAGATGCAGTGGTTGTAATCGCACTGCTTTAGCGTCAGTAGCAGAGGTTTCTCAACGTTCTTTCTGTCCGTTGCCGCTTATCTGCTCGACTTATGCATGGGACGTGAACTATCTCGCTCTCTCTTTTCTCTTCTTCCCCTCCATGTAGCTTTGTCATTCTTATGAACGAGACGGGAATGCAAAAAGTTAAAAAATTAATATTGGAAACGAAAAAATATATTAATTTGCTGTACCAGTGGGTTTAGCAATTATTCGTACATTTATTTAAATACAATTAAAAATTCCTGACTTTGTATTATTATGCATCAATTTTTATAACCATTAAATTATGATTGACATTACAGAAATATTGAGCTAACCGTATTGACTTAGCTTGTTATGCTAGAAAGACACAAAAGATAATGAATAATCATTGTACACTACTATTCTTCGACCTATTCAATTTCAATATTTTGTCAGAGAATCAAGTCACGACATTATGCCCCTGTCAATTTCTCTCACGCTGGGATTTCTAGGGACACGTGTGATGCTACCACATATCTCTGTACGACTCGGAGTATCTTCCCTTTGTATATGACGACTCGTAAAGAGCAATGGCGTAAGGATATAATGGCTTGATATGAAAGTCGTAATCAAAGCGATTAACTAACTATTCTTCTTATTATTATTCTAATACTATAATGTATTCTGTATTATACCTTATACAGGGCAATCTTTCAAGATATTTTCCTTTTACGGACATCTTAAATTAGAAACCAAGGCACTGAAGTTCCACAAGGGTGTGAAGCGTGAAGCTGAAGCAGCATAATCTTGCATAATAATAATAAAAAAACTTGCAAAGCAGTTTTTTGAATGTCTGTACAATGCAGTATAGTTATCTGAAAACGAATGAACACTCATAATAGAGGATTTCGTGAACGAACAATGAGGTAATATTCCTCTTTTAAATAAGACTTGAAAGTCTGAATAAGTTTAAGCTAATTATTAATTAATTAGAACTACTTGTATGTACATTTCCAAGTTTCATGAATAGTTGACAATTTGACTTCTGTAAACGGAGATATAAACTCGTCTTCTACTTCTGGTGACGTTGGTTCGTATCTCGGTTGATCCAAGATCCCATGAATCTCTTAACCGCATCATTAATTTATCATTATCTCTCAGTTCAATCACATACACTCGCATCTACATTCACCCGTTGCCACCAGGGCTTCATAATGAAAGAAGTAAAAGAAGTAAAATAAATTTAATTAAGGATGCATACTGGGAGAGTTAACAAAAATTCCAAATAGTGTCGTTTATTTTTCACTAGATTTTTTGTCGTGATCAGAAACTAAATATTTATAAATAATTTTGATATCAAAAATTAGGCAACAAATAATTCTCCTATTGCATAATTGTAAGTTCCTTCTCGTTATTGAGCGCTTCTTAAATGTTTCCAGACACCTTTTTTGATGGATTCCGTTCCCTGCTTCACTCACACAGATATACCCCAAGACCTCTCCCACAGAATTTTTACAATACTGATTTCAATTATCTAATTTCCCGTCCTTCTTTTCATGTCAAAATTAAGTGATTGAAAATCGAGAGGTAAAGTCAAATTATCGGACCCATATAATACAGATGTACATATGAAAAGTTATTATATTGAGATAAAATATTACATGGTAATTCACGATTCAAGTTATCGAAGGTATATCGATTTTGATGAAAAAGTTGTATATTCGTTACAAATATCGGAACTATTATAATTTTAATATTTTCCTAACTCTACGAAATGATGAACTTTATATTTCAGTATAAAGACGGAGATGATATCGGAAATTTATTTACGAAAGAAAAACGTTTATTTTGAAATTCATTCACAATTATGGAACATACATTTGGTGGAAGCAACCTCTGGGTAAAAATGCCGCCCTCATTTCTTCCCTTTCTAGCGAAACCTCAACTTGATAATGTGAGGGGTAACAAGTGTGAGCAGAGAATCACCTATTGTTGGCAAGAAGCGCTGACATCCTCAGTAAGGTGTTTCCGCTGCAAACCCACTACAATACTGATGTATAGGAGCTTTTCAAACCACAAACATTTTTCTGTATTACAGCATATAGGACGCTCATTCAAGCATTTTGAAGGTTGCAAGAATATAGCAAAGTACATTGTGCCACGGCTTCACAAACACCCGAAATATGTCTCACCTTATATTTAATGTGACTTTAGTCACATTGAATATATAAATGACCTACTTTACTATTCGGTTAACTTTACTTAGAGTTGAAGGTGGATGAGGGATAATTAATATAAAAATCCTCATAATGGAAAAATCCGTCAGCTGAGAAACTATTTTCACGAAAGGAAACAAAACTCATGGGCTCTAATGACCTCGATGTTGACGAGTCCTAAAGCCCCACAAAAAAAAAAGAAGAAACAAAACTCGACATTACACTAAAGTGTGTGCACCTTAAGAATGCACCTCTAAACCTTGCAGAAGAAAATGCCCAAGAATGTATCCGAAGTAATGCAGAAAAATGCAACAGATGGCGACGTATGACGTTCGTTTCTGTAAGTATTTATTTCACAATTGCAAATTTTACAGCCCTATTAGCACATTTTAGATACAATGATTGCCAAGCATATCAGTCTCACCAGATATTTTGAATGATAAGTGAGTATGCAAAGCACGTTACTGACAATATATTGAGATTAATACTGATGTTATTTATATTAATCAAGAATGTTATACATCATAAGAAATGAAATGAAGTACCTGTTGAACTTCCATCGGACAGAAGGAGTCCACATCGAAATTTACGGTAACGGTAAAAAAAAATCTTTTTCTTTTTACTGCAAACTACACAAATATAACTAATATAATAGTTATAATTATACCGTTGATTTCCAATTCTTACATTTATTATAGTTAAATATTGGAATGGTTATTTCAAATTCTGTTCTTGTGTTGGAATGTTTAACATTTATTACACTGACGAAGACCTCAAACAGGGTTGCAATGTCTTGTTCCATGAAATGTTCACAATAAATATTATGTGGAGTCCAACTAAAGTCGTTTAATAAATAAATTTCTTGTAAAACAGCAGTTAGTGTAATTAACATATGAAATAGCGTTTGAAATAAGTGATTATATATCCATAAAAAGAAAATACAACACACATTTGCCAATTCTAAATCTTATCTTGAAAAATGCATATTTCATCAAATTATTTTGCAAGAAGTTCTACAGCTTTCAAATGTTGATTCAATTTCGACAGAATCTCCTAGAATATATCAGTGGCTTCGGCACGTTCATCAGCGAAATGGAGTTATATTTTCTGGTTTTGACAAATAGCATCTGTCATGAAAAGGACGCGTCGGTTGCAAGAACATAATGGAATTGGGGTTCCCCTTCTATCAAATTTCCTGCCCAGTGAATTATACAAGGAACTACAGAGCACGTCGTCTAACCTCTTCTTTCTCTTACGTAAAGACCTTTCAAAACCAGAATCTGTCACTGACTCTCAAAAGGTTGCTGTCAACTTCTCTTTTGAAAGAGTTGCTCATGTTAACACACTAGATACGCACATTAAGGCTTCTTTTAAGCTGCATGAGCGGTAAGATGAAAGAAGCAGACCGATTTTGTAAGAGAAGGGGAATACCATGTAAGATGTAGAAGACTATATAATGTAGTTAATATTAATTAAGACATGAGTTTATGTGCATTGTATGCTAATGTTACTTCAATTTCTATCCTTATGAAACCCTAATTTTACTGTTTCGTTTAAATAATTGCCTACAATCAATCGTGTGATTTAAAATAAACAATGTCAAACGAATGAGGTCGATAATACGTTAAAAATTGAAATGACTTCATCATCACAAATAATAATACAGACAATAGTAACAAACTACATCAAAGAATCAAAGGAAATGATTGATTCAACTGATTGTAACTATAATTCTGCATAATATATCTTACTTTGATACAGATATCGATAATACCAAGTAAGTTCGTATTACCAAGTAAGTTCGTATTAGTCACTTTAATCATACCATAGTCATTTTGCATTTCCTCCCGAAAAAAAGATTAATTATAACTCTAACAACGGTATAATTTCCTTACAATATAAAATTTCTTTATATTTCAAATATCTCTATTAATTTGACCAAATATTTATTTTATTTTATTTATATTACAAATCAAACTACAAAATAAAGATCTTCCTCTTTAACCGCGGGGAAAGTCATGTCGTAACTCTATGAGGAATTAACCGTGGATTCAGTTGACGAAACGAATGGAAAGTCTCAATTGCTAAGGTCAGACTAAATGTTAGGCCAAGTCCAGCCAATAGTTGCAGAACAGGGCTACTGAGCATGTAAATTTACAATCTACAGATATGTAGATGCCCGAAGAGACAAGGAAGTTACACTCCAAAACGTATTTAACATGAAATGTTTGATGAAACATAATATTCTGCAGAATGATTGTGGAAGTTCGAATTGTTTACGTGTCGCCTGGAGCTTAAGAGATGGATTTTTATGTTTGCATGAAAGTAAAGCAAGATGGAAATTGTGTGAAATTTTTGCCTTGTTGATTAATTTTATTTCCCGTAGTTTTAAGTTATCTCATAAAACGTTTTTATTATAATTCTTAAGAGAAAGTTCAGAACAATTTAATAACGTGAAATTTTCAACTGCTAACTTTTTACTGGCATAACTTCACCCTCAATCTCAGCGGTTAAAAGGGAAGCAATAAAGAGAAAACTCATCATACTTACAGTTTTTATTATCTCTTCAAATATTTTATCTAAAATAGAATGACATTCGTGTCGGTTCTGGCAAGAAATGTATATGAAAATGAACTCGATAAACCTGGTCCAACAAAGTTCAGGAGACTTGAATTAAAGTTTCGAAATATAGTTTGTCGTGTTTGTTGTAGGTTTCTCCAAATGTTAAAGATAAACGAGGTAGGCTCAGCAATTAATGTCCACTGTTAAATAACACCCACACAACAAGAAACATACTTTTATTCGTTTCTGTTCATTCTCGTTTGAGAATGATAAATAGATTACTTCAATTCAACGATGGGAGATTCATTGCTTATGAGATCCATATGCGTTTCGTGCCTCAAACAACTCAATAACCTGGGATGAGATCCAAAGATGATGCCCTTTCATATTCTCAGTGACATGGAATTTGAAGGTTACATGTTCTCAGAAACATGTGTGCTATGCTGGTGGTTCCCTGCAGCCAACCATATTTACGTCTCAACGAAATATTGGGCTACGATTGATGATTTTAACAAAAATGTTTAACCAAGGCTAGACCAGAGTTATTCGCGGGTGAGTACTCTTTAGTCAAGAGGTCGTCCGTACTTGTCTTTCGTCCACAGCGCCAGAACTGTATGATCTCTTACTCCATACGGTTTACCTACAAATTCTTAGCAAACAAAATAAGTAAATGAAGTAAAAATAAGATCTCGGTTTATACCAGGCACATCTGCTCAAATATACATGTTTTTGTATGGACATCAGTGGCGTAATGGTAGTGTGTTCGCTCCCGAGATCCTGCTGAATGAGAGAGCTCTCGTCTAAACTGTGTGAGGTTCTCAGCTGGGATTTTCCTCACCAACTCCTGACAAATGACGGGTAAGTTACACGGAAACACCTCACCACCCCGGTTCATTTACTGAAAATCATTGTTATGTGGAAGAGCCGACCTCGTGGCGTGATCCTCAACTTAGGTCAGATAATAAAATTATATTTATCAGATTAGAAGTTATGTTGGTTAGATAATCTAACCTACGAATTTCTCATATAAAGAGATTTTTTAGTGTTATAAAAATACACCTATAAAGTGTTCTTTTTTACCGGCAATTCTTTGTCTTTAAATGTCTTCAAAGCGACAACGACAACCTGTTTAACTGTCTGTTCAAGACTTGCTGAGATAGTTAATTACATTAACTTCTATTGAAATATAATAATTTATGGAATAAATGTAGCAGAATATATGACCAATAGATTTCTCAAAATATTTAAGAAAACTACGCGATTCATAAAAAAGAACTTATGGAATTAACTTATCTGTACACAATTAATAATCTTAAATAAAAATAAAAATTTGACAAGAAACAGGAATAAATTATGTAATTAGCGGTCAAAATAATGAAAGAAACAACGGAACTACAAAAATACACTAACTTCTCCTCGTTCCTTTTTTCACCTACGTTCTTAACATATTTTAATGCCATAGTACTTTCAAATATTTTAAGAGGTTTTATAATATGTTTTTTGACAATTAAATAAACGTTATTGCAAATCTCTGTTGCAACGAATAGCGTCGAAAATACACTAAAATGAATGCAAACAATGAATGAAGAAACGTTTGTTGCATTACGTAAATTACTGATTCTCTATTTCATCGTGGGGCAGACTCGTCAAGTACTTCCTCGATAAAACGAAATAAAAATAAAAGGATCTCGATGTTAAATTGTGAAGACCGTTTGGAAGAGACGTTCGTTCATCTCCCTTAAAAACATTGGGAAGTTGACTTAACGAGAGAATCTAAATCCGTTGGATCTCACAACCATGAGAAAGAGGACATCTCGGCTCAATTTTAACTACTATTCGCTTGCAAATGTTGTGATTTGGCAAATAAAGAAACGCAAAAAGCGCATTTTACTGCCAAATCGAAGCAATTCTTTCGAGTTGATTAAAAGCGTTCTACTTCCTCTTAAATTAGCAAAATTTAGTACCCAAAATCAATCAAACTGAGTATGTGTCAAATATCTCCTAAACTTTATGAACTCTCATAATTTAATGAAAAAAATGAAAGATTGTCAATTAAACTTACAAAGAATTTTTTATCTTCATTTCCATACGGGGTATTTGACCAAGAAAAGAAGCGTATGACGCGAAGAAAATGTTTCAACACAACGAATTTGTAATTTCGCGGAACCATGTTTACTCTTTTCATTCTTTTTATATTTTTCCTTTAATTTAATGCTACGTCAATGTAAATAAATTAAATTTAAATAAATAAATTTATTGTCAAAAAACAGTACAAACTGCGTATGACCACGTGGAGGGAAAAAAACTAATTTACTCTCCGGAAGCAAGCAAGGGACCATCCCATCAATTCCGATCAAGGGCCCTAAGGCAGAGGCGGATTCAAAAAATTCAGCAAAAATTCCTAGATAAGATAAAAAGTTAGCTGCGAGTTATAATACTAATAGAATGTCAATATGTTTGTAATTTTAAGCAAAAAATTACATG
Organism: Laupala kohalensis; assembly: GCA_002313205.1. Lineage (NCBI taxonomy): Eukaryota > Metazoa > Arthropoda > Insecta > Orthoptera > Trigonidiidae > Laupala > Laupala kohalensis. The sequence goes on from NNCF01125948.1 coordinate 1,232,633, forward strand.
TAAGTTATTATCGAACTATAGATTATTCTGAGTATAGTGCTTAAAAATTGAAATAACACTAAATTCACGATTTATTGTTACAATAGACCCGCCCCTAGACAAAGCCTAGAGAACCTGTATGATAAGTCCGCCTCTACCAGAAGGAAAAACGGAGAAAAACCCGGGCCAGGATGTGGCTACAGAATTTATGTACACAACCGTGCCAATGTTGGGTACACATAAAACTAAATTAATATGAGCCATAAGACAACACAATCATGCAAGAAAATAGTTTTTGAAATTGTTATAAGTTGTTTAAAAAGTACTACAGCAATGGCGTGATAAAGCACAAGACGAATTTAACTTTTGTTAAAATCAATAAATTCTTTTACAGTGTAGAAGCACTGGTGCAGGAGGTAGTTTTTAACCGCGGATTTGAAGATATTCAATTTCATAATATCTTTTATATTCTTGGGCAGGGAATTATATAGAACGATTCCCGAATGGTATGGTCCCTTTTGGCAAAGAGTGGTTGACACTCTAGGGCGATGAATATTACTACTATTGCGTGTATAGTGTTCGTGAACGAGACTGTTTCGTATAAAGCAAGGGTGGCACTTCAGTAATTCGGTCTTAACAAACACGACCGTTTCATAAATATAAATGCAGGGAAGTGTTAAGATATTTAATTCCTTGAATAAAGGTTTACAAGAGTTTCGGGGGTGAGATTTACAAATTATCCGAACTATCCTCTTCTGAATTCTGAAAGTTTGAATACTCTGACCGGAATTACCCCAGAAGGTAATGCCGTAACGTAAATGGGAGTAAACGTTTGCAAAATATACGCAACGGGAAATACGTGGACTAACTGCGTTAACTAAGATTCGGAATGCGTAACACAATTTGCTTAATTGGGAATTAAGATTGTCAATGTGACAATTCCATTTGAGGTTGTCTTGAATATGGAGACCTAAGAATTTTGTATTTGTAACAGTTTTTAATTGTGTTCCGTTTAAAGAAAGAGAAACCTGGGGTAAAGATTTTGTGATACTATTGTGAAATGACATAGACACTGTTTTGTCAGTGTTTACAATGAGACGATTTGCATGGAACCAAGTCGAAAGGTTAGACAAAACTTTTTGAGCATTGGCGTGTTTACATAGTAAATTAGTGTCATCAGCAAAAAGAACCATTTTGCAATCTGATGTGGATGATGACATGTCGTTCACATACAATAAAAAGAGTATAGGGCCGAGAATTGATCCTTGGGGTACTCCGCAAGTAAGTGGCTTTGTTTCTGAAAGACAACGCTCAAGTATTTTATTTTTAGTATAGGATATTTCTACTTGTTGATATCTATCTTTTAAATAAGAAGTTAGCCATTGATGTGGAAGTCCACGAATGCCTAAAGAATGCAATTTGGTAAGGAGAATTCCGTGATCGATGACATCGAATGCTTTGGATAAGTCAAGAAAAACACCCTGAGGATTTTCTCCACTGTCTAGAGATGTGGTAACATCGTTTAAGAAGGAAAATATGGCGCTTGTAGTGGAAAAGGATTTCCTAAAACCGTGTTGATCGTCAGAGAGAATGTTATATTTTGATAAAAAATCTAGAAGACGCTTATAGAACAATTTTTCTAGGATTTTTGAGAAAGTGGGTAGTAGAGATATTGGTCGGTAATTTCCAATATTAAGTTTGTTTCCTTTCTTGTGTAAAGGTTTCACTTTAGCTCTCTTAAATATATTGGGAAACACCCCTTCCGATAAAGAACTATTAAAAATATTTACGAGTGGATTTAATATAGCGTGGGACGAAGATTTAACAATAAACTCAGGTATATCATCTATGCCTCGTGAAAATTTGTTTTTTAAGGAGCTGATGATTCCCATGACTTCACTGGCGTTAGTTTCGGAAGTGAACATAGAATTGGGTATGTGGGTGGATATAATTGGAGGACATTGATTTGGATATATTGAGTTCGTTATTTTACCAACTTCTGAGAAGTAAGAATTAAACAAACTTGCGATGTCCTGAGGATTTGATACGATTTTGCCATCGTTTAGTAAAGAAACATTTTCTTCGCGATTTTCAGAAGTTGACGTGTAATTGTTAACAATATTCCACATGGCTTTCATCCGGTTGTTCGATTTTAGTATATGCCTGTCGTTTTCCATAACTTTAGCTGCATAGACTACTTTTCGGAGAATAGTCTTATATTTACGAAAATAATTATGGAATTCGGGTGGTTGGTTATAGCGTTTTGAAAGATAATATAAACGGCGTTTGTTTTTTGAAGAAATTCTTATCCCTTGGGTGATCCATCTATTGTATTTCTTTGTGTTAATTAACTTGCGTTTTATGGGAAAGCTAGAGTTGTAATGTTTTAGGAATATTGAGATAAATACATTGAATTTGTCGTCGGTGTTTTGGCAATTGTAAACATCTTTCCATGTTTCTTCACGCAAATAATTTATAAATATGGATTTATTTATGTCATTAAACTCTCTTGTAAATCTGTAAAGGATTTTAAGCGGTTTTAGTTTATTATTAATAGTCAATACTTGAGCAAGGTGATCACTGTATTTGGCGATAAACACTTCAGAGAGAGATGTACACAGTATTTTTCAAAAGCATCAAATGAATGATTAATAATGAAGTTTATGAAATGAAAAATATTTTAACCATAAGTAAATTCATACGTTCCTTCGTAAGATTCAATGATAAAACGGACAGAATAGAATATAGATAAGTAATCTTGGTATAGTGATATGCAGAGATTCATTCTAATTCCACTACCATAAAGAAATATATATTTCTTGAAAATTTTAAATAACAATTTTGTAACTTGTAAGTTGTGTTGCGAAGCAACTGAAAAAATGCTTAACCTCCATAAATATTGTGACGTTACTTCATACACTATCTTGTTAATTAAGTAATGAACCATAAACCATGTAATGAACCACGAACTTATATTAACTTGTTCAAAAAGAAATCAGCTCTGCTGTGCCGAAGTAGGCACATACGCTATCGTAATGTAAATTCCTATTCATTATTAACTGTGAGGAAAGGGATGGGTTTGGGCAAGTCACACAAATTACTAAACACAATACAAAAGTTTAATTATTATAAAATAGAAAAAAGGTTAACAAACTGTACATTCAACCATTAGCAAAATACAACACAATCAAAAATTTTCTTTTAGTCAAAAAATCATTAGAAGGAATTTCCTCTGAGAAACAGTATGACAGAAACAACAATTTACCCTGCACATCAAATAAAGAGTTTATCGATGAGTGAATAAAAATTAATAAAATAAATATTTATAGGAAACGTGGACATCTGTGTCAACAAGCACACGAAAATTGACGATAGAACAGATGCTCACGTAATTTCTTCGTAAATGTAAACAGCGGTGCTAGGAAAAAGTAGCTACGTAGTAGCTTTCACGTCTTGAAGCAGTAACACTTCTCAAAACAACTGGTTTGAAACTTCTTTGTAGTAATGGGACCTAATACTGATCAAAGATGGAACCCAAAACCACAAACTCGGATGGCTGTGACTGCGCGGTCCACGTCGCTTATCAGCTCGACGCAGGTCTCGCCGCTTCGCCGCGTCTCCAGCTCGAGGAAAAACCCGTTCGGATATCTGGTGCGGTGAGCTCATACGTCTGCACAGCGATTAATCATTGCTAGGGTTGTTCCGATCAGTGGCAGCCTGTTTCTGGCAAACTAAACCTATCTATCCATCCAACTGACATACCTCACTAAGTCTTCTATACAAACTCATATGAAAAGAATCGCGAATCTCTTTTGTACTTCTGGTTAAGACATTGTATCTGCCTAATCCCGTTCTCTTCCCACTTTCTCCCTGTATGTTCCCTCACTCACCCTCCATTTGACAAACCCGGGACTTTTATGTTACAAAGCGAGCCTGAGCTCGAGTGGGTCTACCTTTTGGGTTTCGATCTCTTTTTCTTTTTGTGTGCTTGTGTTATTACTAAAAAAACTTTTCAATCGTATAAAATAATAATAATAATAAAGCTTTGAATTAGTGAACATGTATATATCATCATTATTATTATTGAAAAACTGCAAAGATCGAAAAAAATTTAGGATTTGATTTTTTCAATCATTTTTGCCACTTCCATTCATTTTTTATTTTGATACGTTTATTTAGTATTACAGATAATGTACTGGAGTACATTACAATTAATCACTGGAGCAAGAGCCGTACCACAAATACACTCTGGTAGCTACGGGAGTGGAAGGTATCTTGATTATAATAATTAAAAGATTTTAAATTGGAGGACAACATGGATTACCATCATTTTATAACAAAACAATCAATAAATCAATGGACATACAAATATTTATTGTTTTACAAAGAAATAACAGAAAAACACGTTCACTAATAATCCCATCAAAAATATAACATAAGTACACAAGAAATCAATGGACATATACGTAAAATATCTAATACTAAAACTTACAGCTAAACACATGACATAAAAGAGGCATGTACAACAATGTTAAATGTTATTGAATTCGTTAAAATGATCATGAAAGATCCTACTGTTCGTTAGATTTTCACTGGCCAGTGAAAGGTATGTGAGCTCATAGTTACGTTCTTGTAGCGTTTGCCGACGCTCAGTTGGCATACAGCGTTCCAGGCCGTCGGAAGATACAGGAGGAAGCGACGGTGTGTGGATCCATCAATAGTATTTAAAGTTTATATGATCACACTGTTTTCATGATCAAAATAAAACCATATTCACGATAGTTCCAGATGGTCGCATCACATGGTTTTAGGAATGGTATAGTTTTACCTCACGCAGAACACGCTACACAAAATGTTCGTGAGGGACGCAGTTATGGCCCGATGTTGCCTCGACGAAGTCCGAAGAGAGAGTGATGATTGAGCCAATGAAACTACGAGGCCTTCCACATTAATTCGAGGGAGCACACTCCCCCGCAAATATATTATTATTGAATTGTTCGTGTGCAAAACAAATAATTTAATACAAATTAAAGAATTGATTCAATGTTACATTAAAATTAGAAAATTGACATTCAGAATTTATGTGACGATTCTCCATGTAATGAATAAGTAAGTAAGTGTATGTATGTGTGTATATATGTGATACACACATAATCTAATAATTCTTAATCAATATCAAGATAAAACGAGTTTTAGAACGAATAAAATATTTCAAAAGAGAAAGGAGTTCGGAACTGAACGTTTGCAACCACCGCGGGGGTGAACGACCGTTGAAAAGGGACATTGGTTTTATGGTTTGGTGGTTTGGTCGAGGAAGACAGATGTGTTTTCGGTTGAAAGTGGGATGGGGAGAGAAAATTTCCCAAGACGCAAGCGTCGGCATCGTTCAATCAAAGCCAACTGAAAATTGTTGACGAATACTAGTAACAGAGCTATGGGATTTAAAGGACATGGCCAAAAGAACAAATGTTTGGGGGAGGGGAAGTGAGGAAACCTCCCTTTAAAGGTTTAAAGAAAAGAAAGGTTCGGTGGTAGACCGCGGAAACGTGGGTGTGAAAACATTTGGCCAACTTGTTGAAAAAGGGGTTTAGTAATTGTTTAAGAGGAGGTGGCAGCAACCACTAGTACCGACTAGGGGCTGGGGGCGTCGCAGATGCGTGAGAAAGAGATGTGCCGAAGACGATAAAAGCAACTGTCAAAAGGTTCGAGGACTTTCGGGAGTTTGTTGTTGTGGTCTAGGAGAAGACGTTAGATTTAAAATTGGGAAAATTTTACGAAAGGAAGCTAGTGGATTGGCAAGTTCAGCAAATCATAACAAGAGCGAGAGAAGGGAGGAATCATGGTGACTGGCTGGAAGCAGTCACATGGTTTTTGAAAATTATATCACGTGGGTGAACATCAGGAGTACGAAGTGGGAGCGTAGGTGGTAAAAACAAGAGCCGAGAGGCTCCAGAGAAGGATTTTTGATGGTATTAATTGAGATTCACATTGAAACTCAGATTTCTTTAGAGAGTATTTTCGGAGAGTCGGGCATGCAGTACGAGATTTTACGTGATGCCTACGAGCATTACAATTATTACGAGTGATTGAGACTTACGATGAGAAATTCAACTTAGTCTTCGAATTTTATATTATTCAACGCGTCCTAAAGTTTTTTGACTTAGAAACGTTGGAAATTCTCAATTCAAGGCGATAGTCTGTGATTTAAAGATTTTCTTTTGAGATAGTTCTGAAAATCAACCACAGATCATTTCTCAAGAAATTTTGATGCTGAAGACGGTATGGTTACAAGTTCCGGTCGCTGTAGTCGAGAACACGCGTGATAAGTCGGTGGAGGAACTTTCGAGTCGTTGGGGTACGACGGCTGGCGCAGACCACCTTCCGCTGACGTAGACGGATGGCGATGATGACTACTGCAGCTGAACAGGGGGCGATCTCCATCCTGCTGGAGTCGAACCAGGGTCTCCTCGCCCGGGTGTCTTTAGAGTGCTTTGTCCATCAATCATGAAGGTAATCTGTGTAAACTGGGGCTTTCCAGTTGTTAGATACAATCACGTGGCAGCGACTATAAAAAACAAGTGCGACGAAGGAAAATATACAACGGCCTACGCTCTGGACCTTTGTTCTTTGTATAATTTCATAGGGCCTTCCTAACAATGATCGATTCTCACAATGTTTATTATTATTCTAATTAAATTATCTAATTTTGTCAAATTGTTATCAAGAAGGGCAGTGATGATTATGTTGTATATAACACGTGTGAATTTTGGGAGAAAATGCCTTGGGGATATTTATATGTAGATTGTAAATGTAAATAGCTAGTAAATAAAACTTAATTTTATCAATGCTGTGTGATACTACTTTTCAAGTGTGTGTTTTATTGAGGTAAATTGGCTGAACCTGCCCATCCAAATTTACCTTGCACCAGCTAGCCGGTGCAAATGTTAATCGCTGAGTGGGCTAGGTATGTGAACTCCCAATATCAGCTAGCAATCAGTCATTTTAAATATGTTACAATTTGGCGCTCCANCTGCCCATCCAAATTTCCCTTGCACCAGTTAGCCGGTGCAAATGTTAATCGCTGAGTGGGCTAGGTATGTGAACTCCCAATATCAGCTAGCAATCAGTCATTTTAAATATGTTACAATTTGGCGCTCCAACGTGAGGCTTCCATTTTATTATGTTACAATATATATAAAATCAGGAAATGTCTGGGAGAGAATAGACCTCTCTAGTGGCAGATTGACGTAGTTAAACCTTTTAGATCTATTGTTAGTATTAAGATAATATTATTAGTTTCTGGTGGAAATGCACCAATCACGTTGAATGTAATATAATATCTATATATCAATTTTCGTTCCTAATAACCGTAATTATATACGTAACGGGGTACTTCTATCTTCATTAGAAATAGAATGAGCGGATGTAAATTATTAGAAGTCTCGGTAAAATATGAATTGTTTTTATTTCATGCGAGTACTAGTTGGAGAGACAGAATTGGCGAGAGAAAAAATCTTTCGGAGTAAAATTGTCTCATATCCCGTTCTCTCAGCGAATACCAAGAGATCACTTAATCATTTCTCAAGTTATTACAAAGCCTGGAAAATTGATTCTTCCGAAAAATTTGTAAGAATCATTGAAGTAAATTAAAAAATTCCTTAATCTGAGGGATGTTGACAGCCAGCGCTCGAATATTTCGTAGGTAGACTGTTTCATTTCACTAAACAGCAAATTGAATAAAACAATTCAGGCATTTTATAAAAACTTCGATGTTATTAGAAACGTACCATGATTGGTAATCATTTAAACAATATAATTTATACAACGGTTCGTATTGTTTAATGTACCTATTAATAATAATTTATTTCAAGATAATTTTACTTTATATTCGACTTACAAGATATTTTTATCGTGAGTTATTATATCACTTCCATTTATTTAAAGAACCTGTAATGCTTTTTTACGAAAATTTCGTAAACAAGCTATTACTTAATTGTTGGCCAGAATTATTAATAAACTTTTGAAGTGGGAAATATGATTTAGAAAAATTGTCGAGGACTTTTATCTCATTTGGAATATTTAGTGTGGGTAGAACCAGTTAGTTTGATACTTTGCTACCTTTCACAAATTAAGATTTTCTAAAAATTTCATCAATTGAAAAAGCATGAAAACAACAATATAACATGTAAATTGAAATATATAATCAGGATTACGTGCAAATCAAGTACGTAAGTCTCAATTGTTAATTCGTAATAAGTTGGAAAAAACATATTTAACAAATAAGAAAGTAATTTTTGTAATACGAATTTGCTTCAGTATTATTCTTTTGTTGATTTTATGAACACACTTGTACAGAGATTTCCCCATAGAGTTATATCCTACCTCCTGTGTATTGTGGAATTCAATGTAATATTTTCGTCGGTTTTTGTATGATACATTAGTGATACAGCTCAGTGGATAGTGCACTTGCCTTTTACCTCTAGTAATGCTGTATCAAACCGCGATTGATCGCAGCAGAATTTGCAGCAATGATGGACAAATGGGTTCGCGTCAGGTTTTCTCAGAGTACTCCCGTTTCCCTGCCTTTTATTTCACCGCAATATTCACTCATCATCATGCAAATCTCACTTCATTCATACATTAGGAGGGGGAGGTCTCGGGGAGGGGCACCCCACGCCCTTATCATTCCCTAACCACATGAATTAGGAGGTAACATCTCATCATCCACCTCCGACACGATTTAAGATGTGAAGAGGAAGAAAAGTAAGTAAGTTGAAAACATTGGATTAGATAAAAAATTAGGATCTGAGAAGATTTTGAATGTTTGTGTCTTCACGAAACACTGATCCTAATATGTCTAATATTCTGTNGTGGCGTTGGATTCTGTTGCGTAAGCCAAATGTGTTTACCTAACTACTCTCAGGAGTTACAGTTTGAAAGAACCAAAACTAATCATTGACTTTTAGTCTGATTGTAATGATTGTAAGTTTCCGAACTTACTCTCCTGTGTTCTTCAGTGAACAATTGTAAGGTTTTAAAAAAATTGAGGATTGAGTTAATTACTTTTTGAGGGTACGTGAAAATAAAGACTTTGTATTCTAGCTCTGAATTTATTTCCAAAACTGCTCTACAGAGTCGTAACTACGTTTGTGGAGTCGAGTAAAAAAATTTCATTTTATTCATGACAATCCTTCCATGAGCCATACTCTATTGCCTTGAGTTCGCAATAGGTACACATCCGCAATGTCTTGCATATGAATGAAGATGTGGCTAGTATCACTCTCCTGTTTGAGACTCCGTTCTTATTTTACAACCTGGAATCAGCAGAGATGTTGAAACATGAGTAAAAATCATGAACGCAACGAGATTGATCTTTAATTGTTCCTAAAATAAGCAGGTTGACGCTATACTCTCCGAACCCCGTCGTTATTTATCTATTCTGGTAATGAAACCTTAACCACAACTTTTTGGAATACAGTCTCCTATGTCACATCAATATGAAACAGCTTCGATCCTATTCCCAAACCTAAGAAATACGACCGTGATCGTTTCGCTTAATTATTTCATTGGTTTATTCAAGTTCAAAGAACGCTTTAGTGTAAATCGCCGGGTAGCGTTACTTTTTACTAAATATGTGAAAAGAAGTGTAATATTGTACGCAAATTACACACCAATATACTCTACAAATCTTCACTGTATCTGTCCCATCGTGTAAAGCTGCTGGCGAGTAAACAACGCAACAACAAGGGAATAGACTCACAAGTCGTGAAGCGAAAGAGTGCGGTAAAATAAGAAGGAAACGTTGAAAAATGTATGAATTTCTCACTTTAAGGAAGTTCTTAATATGAAATTTTATGAAAGTCTTATTTAATGGAATAAAACGAAATGGGAAGGTACCCAAATTCCATAAGTTTATTTTTTAAGCACCACCGTTTTGAACGTTCTTTACACAACCGGAAGAGAGCGATTATACGTGATATCGTACGCTATTACGCTGTTTTCCATGAATCCGAGGCGACGGAACGTGAATGGAAAGGTATCATCTTCAATGATTGATTAAACTTAAAATTCTGTTCATTTAATTAATAAGAAGATATTTATCATTTAAAAAAATTTAAATTGTCCTAACTAACCAATTGGTCCTTAGCGAGGTTCAAGTTCGGCTGCATGACGACTTACACACTCTGCACTCGTGAATGACACGTCCACCCTGTCCTACCGCTTGGAGGTTATGTGTTTAATCTTGTCAGCACTATACACTTTTGGTGTTGTGTATGTCAAACTCAAAACATGTCACATTCCGACATGGATACTGGTACTCTCAAAATCACTTACATTATTTCGCTGTGAATATCAGGATTTGGTTCAATACTAAAACGTTTTTTTCGATTGGGTCTCAGACGTTAAAATTTAGTTCCTTCTATACTAGTTATACCTCTATGAGAGACTGCACAGGGTGAATTGACCCCTCTAGTTTCGACAACAACCCTATAGAGTCATTTATCTACGAACTATCAATTTGAAGTTGTCAAGTTGTGATGTTGAGCCGACGAGGAAAAGGAGAAGTAAATTGGTGAATGAAGTGATCCACGTGAGAGGAATAAATGGAGAGTATTACCATTTCTTCCATGTGCTAAAAAGACATGAAACTTTGTTGAATAAACTGATTATTTTTCTCTTACCTATAAAATTGGTTATTCTATCAATAGTGTTTATAAAATTCTTATATTGCTGAAGTCTGTTAAAACTAGTCAATAGTAGAAAATAAAATCAACCTAATTCATCTAACAGACACTGTATTAAGAAAAAAACACAAATTTCATAATGTTTCACCCTTAGTTGCGGGTCATCATCATTCGCCCCTCACTTCATTGTTACTTGTATACAACATCTTTATTTATCATATTTATTTAGGACATACTTAATATTTTATTAAGAATCCTTTTCGTCCCCATATACAACGTTCTAAATGGTAAATACCAATGTGCCAATATTTCAGATTCTGGGGTTACTATTAGGAATAATGCGTGTGTAAATGACGTCAACGGTGATAACTCTGCACCGTCCTGTGTCATAATAACTGACTAAAAACGTGTCATTGTGTAGGCATGAAAGCTCACCAGAACAAACGAGACGAAATCTGTGAAAAATTGTATCGAACAGTTAAATCTTTGCGACGAATGTACTACGTAACTCTGTAACGAATGATTATTTTAAATGTATTTTACTGGAAATGCATGACAAACTTTGTATACGCTGTTCACTGAGGCAAATGTTTTAGAACAATTATGTTTTTACAAGGTCAATTATGCTGGTTATTGAAATAAACGACGTGAATGTGGAAGGTAAATACAAACGATTGTCGAATTTCTTTGTTGTCCATATATGTGAGTTGTAGGATATTAAAATATTGCTTTAAGACGAAAAAAGTTACCCCTCTGTTTTTCTTTGCCGATATCCCCAAAATATTTTGCTTATTTTTAACGAGTGGTGTATACAACGAAAACTGTGAAAAATATCTCATTGTTATCAAAATTACACAAAAACTTTTGAACTATAACTTGTCAACATGAAGGAACTTCCAAAGCACTTATCTTCACAAGCAAAATCCCTTTGTCTTCAGCTCGCAACCACTCTACCTGACTGCACTCAGCGATGGCAGCTTCATGCGGAGGGGTAGTCGCTCGCGTTTACCATACAAATAGAAGCAATTCTGCGGTCGGGGAACCGATCGAGTTTGCGGAGTTGCTGAATTAGTCCCGCACTCAACCCCCACCCTTCCCTCTCTTACCCTTCGCTCCAACCTTTTACCTCAACCCTTGGAACAGAGGACTGGCAGGAGCGCGAGTCATCCTGGAGGTTGAGGACGTTGAGGTCGCCCACAAGAACGATCGGTTGCGTCGGTGCACAGCGACATGCTCGTTCACGCTGTCCTCGTCTCACTTCACAATGCATCGTCCAGTCGCTAATGTCCAAAGCGTTATGTCGGAAATTATTTAGAACAACATGNCTATTTAGAACAACACGAGAGCAGTACAATGGTATGTGGAGCATTTTTTTAGGTCATGTAATTAACATTGCAATACTAGTTAAACCCGTGCTATTAAACCACACGGAAAATTGAATGTAACTAATATTCTGTATGAATAATTAATGTTCACTTTTATTTACAAGACTATTTCATTTACCTGAGTAACATAGCAGATAATATTTTCTCCCATCTTCTAGTTGTAGGCAAGATTCACTCGGTTTCATAATTAGTATAAACGTATACAGGAGCGTCACATAACATACATACAATTCCCCACGAATATTGTTTATACCAGCATGATCTGACGTGTCAGAGTTGCCAATTGTCAAGACTAAAGTAGTCAAGTAACATCCTTTTCAAGTGAATGAGTCCAGTAGTTTCGTAAGGCAATTTTTAAATACTGTTATCTCGAAAATAAAAAGGCGAGAGATAAAAGTAGGATATAACCGATACTTTAATACTCGATAAAGTTCGATACATCATTACAGTTATTTACTCCGACCGATTACGCAGAGAAGAAACTATAATTGTCTGAGACACTTTCGTAATAATGTATATTGTGATTCCAAAGAAAATAGGGATGGAACACCAAAACAATACCTCCAATGTTTTACAATGTTTCACCTCACTTTAAAATCTTTAAGTTGTTTAGAATTCTAATAGTAATTAAAATCAAATGGTAACAGCTCTGAAATAATTTTATGTTCGTCAGTAATAAATAATTTAAAATATAGCATCGTAGTAAATGTATATCGTAAGTAAAATTGGTGAAGTATATTGTACGTACAAAGCGTATTTGATTTTTTCCCTCCACTGAAGTAAATATTCAGTAATATATAATATATTCTGAAAGGAATCGGGATAGATTGTAATAGAGAGTTAAACGCATATTAAGCACAATTAGGGAAAATGAATCTTCAGTTTCTTCTATTATATCATAGAAATTTTGATTCTTGTGTTATCGAGAAATTAAAAAAAAATGGAAATACAGATGTACTATGTAAAATACAACACAGTTCTGTGTAAAACACAGCACTCGAATGTATTACTTTTAACTATTTTTCAAAACATCTGGTTATTTATTTATTTATTACTTCTCGAGTAGCTCATCTTAAAGATACATCAAAATAAATATGCACTTTATTTAGTGACCGGTTTCTTGGAATGGAATTCTTTTTCTTTCATGTTTTCTCAGTTATTAGGAGTATTCAGAAACGCATATCCAACGTGAGGGAATCTGCCTATATTTCTTCTATGTGAAAGAAACATTGTTTACACATGATCAATAAGGCATGCTCACGATTCGAGAATTATGATTTTTTTTCATGGCTGTGAAGTGACCAATGGCGTACAAACGAAATGCATTAGATTGAAAACACCTTATTAATCGCAGAAAAATGATCGTGGTGGATTAATTTGTCGGGGTTATAAATGGTCATAGAATGGAACCAGTGTATTTCCTCCCACACGTATCCGAGCAATAGCATCTGAGGTATTATGTAACAAAATGCTATGATCTAAACAATGGCTTTACAAATCGCCATGGATGACAAAAGGAAGAAGATTAAATATGATTCCTCGTGAAAAGGTGGTATTGATATTTATAGCCCTTTTCAGATATTTGTTTTATTAGTGAAACAGAGTAATCAACGTTCCCATACAATAAAAGCAACAAGAATATTTTTTTTGTTTCCTTTATGCCCATTAGTTGTCGTAGGGAATATTTCTGTAGAATATTCATGGGGATGTTTCGTGTGTAAACACCATTTACCTTCTTACGGTGTATTAAAGTTTCTACAGAGTTACTAACTCGGTGGGTAAATCCTAAATAGCTGTCTGAGCAGAAGGTTGTCATGAGAGAATCAATTCGTACCTCAACGTCCAGACTGACTCCCAGGCCTACTCAACGGCCTTCTTGGGTCTCTCTCTTCACGGCGAATACAATATCAAATATTAAATTTGAAAAAAAATCTAATTTTTAATTATTTTTTTTCATTTTCATTTTATGTATCTCTCAGTATGTTGACCTGGGATTGTCGCCACTTTTTCTTTCTCCATTGATCAAATCTCTGTTATAGAATTGTTATACTTGTTTTCCTCTGTATTTCTGTCTCCAGTTGCTTTCCTTCTCGTTTTATACGCTTTCATAATCCTTGTATTTGTCATCATCGTTTTTTTCTCACGTACCCATCATGTTGTGCATTCGGCAGTTATTACTCTACTTGTTGTGGTACCAGTATAGCCGCAGTCCCCACCACGGTGAGGTGTGGAGCTCATTCACTATCTAGCATTGTATGCCCTTCATATAGTCATAATAGTCATCACGTATTCGTCGAATTCCTCAAACACGTCCCTGGTCGCTAAGTACATGGTCATGTCCTTATCGCTGTAGACTCCTCGTCGCTTGAGTTGTTGGAGCCATCGTCCTCTCTCTTCCCCCGTCAGCACGCAGTCGTAAATGTATATGTTCCACTGAATCGACATTCATCCCGCATATGCAGTCTGAAGTTGTTCGTAGGTTCCTTTTGACTAAGTATGTGTTGAAGTCGCCATGTCCTGTAGCAATCTCCAACAACGGTTGCGATGGATGAAACCATTTTCTGAGTGGTAGAACACTGGACTGCCGACAAACAATTTAATGACGTGAAACATGAAAGTTGAAAATAATGAAAGAATACAAAGCTGAAATTCCGGCGAGATACTAGGATGAGGTGAGATGATCCGCTTCTTCAGAGATTCAGCTTGGATGGCGTTGGGTTGGTGATTTTGAGTTGAACGGCTAGAGTGCAGTTGGCGGCCACCTATTCCTGTC
>NNCF01125948.1:1247672-1274796 GCA_002313205.1 Laupala kohalensis
GCCCCGAGCTGAGTCTGGCGTTACTTCCACTTACTTGTGCTAGGCTCCTACCTGTCTCTTTCCAGACCTTCCTTGGTCACCTCTTGTTGTTTTCGATCCCGACGCCAGGGTATCTTTCATTTTCCTCTTTTTTCTTCTTCTTTTTATAATGATATAAGTAATGTTTTGAGATATGTTGATATTTGAGTTTTGAGTTGTAATTCAGGTGGGTTTTAGTGGGTATGGTTGAGTCATTCGGCGAGTCCCACACGCGGGGAGAGTCATGTTGGTTCTCCCTAGTGCGTAACTGCATTTTCCCTACCTGTACAATTTTAGAGGGCTCTAATGACCTCGATGTCGACGAGTCGTAAATCCCCATAAAAAATGCACGCGTGAGTTGTGACAAATGAGAGAGTGTCCACATGTCGGGGCTCGCATCGGAGAAGTACGCTGCTCGCGCGCTGACGCCAAATGAGAAGTGATGTCATGACTCTACGAGTGAGTTGCAGCAAGTGAGAGCGGTCGCTCGTCGATGGCTACCTCGTAGCGGCGAAGGGCTCGCATGCTAGCTCTGGTTCACTGGATCGATTGATAGCGTGACATCACAGGCTGACCGTGTCTCGATTGTCCATGTTACTCGTCATGATAGGTTCTTTGACGTTGTTCTGGCGGGAATGAAGTTCATAGAAACCCAAATCAAGATATTTCACTCAATATGCACAAAGAGTATAGAGTTTACAGATTGTTCACTTGTTTAATGGAAGGATATTTAAACAATATCTGAAAAATTTGTAAAAAATAAAAAAATCCACTGGGAACTACAAATATCTCTTATATCCAATTAAAGTGTCAAATTTTTCCTCAATCTCCATGTCCGGTACGAATCATTTTAATTTAGGAAGAGATTCACCTACTATACTTGAATTTAGACCAAATTCCCTCACCAAAAATTCATTCTGAAATTCCCTGAGGACTCTACATATGATTCAACTCTATGAATATATTTGGAAGTATCAATGAGTCCTTCCCTCCAGTATTATAAAATGTATGTCAGTACTGTAAAAATAAATTTTCAGATGCTGCACAGTCTTTTAGACTAGAATCATACGTAAGTAGACAACGTGTTCGCAAAGCTATGTAAATATAACCAATAATATAATAAATAAAAAGAAAAAAAATTGAGAAATAGGTGTTGTCTGGAAATTTTGGCTATCGTAGTGGCATTTATGTGGTTTAGGAAATGGAAACGCATATCATCAATAGCCCGACCGAGCTCAGGACCAATAGGGCATTCTCCCACACGTGTATGAATAGAAGGTACTACTATGACGCTACTACTGTAGATTAGATTAGAGACTACCAAAAATCATTGACCAACATGGTAAATAGTATGAGAGAAATACTACATCAAAATGTATTTCGTAAGCCATAGGTGTAATCATGAAACACTTGGCTTTCGTTAACTACTAATTATTTCGGAAAATGTGTTAATCATTGTTGAGAAGTTTTTATATAAAATTCATTTGTATATATTTATTTGTGTGCAGAATTAAATTTAAATTTGAATGGAAATAAAAATTTACAGGAATGAAAAGAAACTAATATATAAGGACAAGATGAGATTTGCATGCGATAAAACTACAAATACGAGATCGTAAATAATTACAAGAACATTCTGTGGAGGGAGCATTTGAAAGTTGAACCCTCGGGAATTGTGTGAAAATCCCATTAGTCTTCATGCATATTTAATGCAAGCTACAACAGTGGCCTGATTGCACTCCTCCCAAGAGCGAGATTGAAATGTAAAGGCATGTGCACAAGGCGATGGAATTAATGAAATTGAATACAGAGAGAATGTGCAATTCAAAGCATACCACAATTCATTCACAAGTGCCGCTTTCCACTTCATCGAGAATGAAGATTTCCACCAAAAGTGGGATGATTGAATTAAAAATGAAAGAGCTTTTGAAACATCTACAGAAGTGACCTCTCATACTAAATTCTTTTAAAAAAATTACAATTGTTGTAGAATACACTATTTCGCGGTACATATGCAATAGAATATTTGAGCTATTTTTGTGTTTCGTTTATAGAGCGCGCGTGAACTGAGTAACGATGTGTATGAACATCATAATAGAGGGGATACCTTGCTAGTCAACGGTAACAACATGTGACTTAAACTGTCAATCATGTTTGAGCATCTACCTGTTATACGGTTGCACATGCGGATTAATAAGATGGGAGAATGGCAGTTATTAATGAGAACTCAATGCGTTAGTTAATGAATACTGAGGAGAGGAAGTCGTCTTGTGTGCCTTTGAAATTTAGCTGTCACCAAACGAACGCAGCATTTTGTGCGTCCATTGCGAACGTCGAGTTGCGAAATATTTTGCACAACGATTATTTTTGTTACTGCTATAATGATGATTCTTCTGTTCCTGACAATCGTGTTGATACTATTGCGAACAATAGTATCAACACGAATTATATTTCTTACTCTATGCGTCGTATAAGTGAAGAAATGTTTAGAGACAATTGTAAGGAGAAATTTTTATTTCTGTAATTCTACACAAAGTTATTCTCTTTGGTAAACCAATCTTTGCAACTGGAACTTCTTCACAGAAATTGCGAATAGAACGGTCTCGGATCTCGTGGTCGCTGTTCTTTCTGTCAGCCACCGTTTTAACCCTTACCCAATCAAAAAGGGCCACCGTCGTCACCTTCCACACAACGTCCCCGTATCACCGTCTGCCGCCCACCACACTTCGGCATTTGTCACTGGAATCGGCGACCAGGCGACCAGTTTCTGCCTGGAACACAGCTCCAAGTACAGGAATCGATGCGAGAGCAGACTCCGCCCACATCAACGAGTTACACCGCCGCCAGCGGAAGCTCTGCATTTCATGTGAATCGAATCACGAATCAGTAACGCGGGATTAACATCAAAATATTGTATGCCTACTCATTTTATGAAGGGATGTACAAATTCTATATGTATATATTTTCTTATACCAAGTAACAATTTCAGGTAGAACTTTTTATTCGTGTAAACTTTCTTATATACTTATAAAATACTTTCTTATAACAATTCCTATGTACATTCATATACATATATTCTCTCTCTATTTCTACTTATTTAGTTTGTCAGTTTTTCATGATAAATTGAATGTATACAATAAAAGATCATCTTTTTATTGTGCATACAATAAAACATTATCTCATCATATCTATATTTGTGAAACTGAGATGCTACAGCACGGTCATCCATCCTGTAACTGTATAAGCATCTGAATCCCTCGCAAAGAATAAGAAAGATCTAATTGAGAAAACGGAAATCAAAACGATAGAAACATTCATCGGAAAATTGTCGTCTGTTTGAGGCAACAGTGAACACAGAAGGCAACCCAAACAAAGATTTATCAACACATAGGAAAATATTCATAAAAGGACAATTATTTTCTTTGGTTTCTTTACAAAAACCGAAATCAAAGAGATTCATCAGACCTTTTCGTATTTTTTACAAGACCCAGTGTGGAATGAGATCTAAAGGAAGCAGTGGTCTCGAAAGGGTTAGAAACGCTCAAGATGATCCCAGACCCAGGGATCCCAGACCCAAGCTGTAGATCTATAAGGGAAAGAAAGGAAGGGAAAGAGAAACACATAAGAATGAGAGAGTGCTATTAAGGTGCAAAATGAAATAGAGAAAGTAGTTGAAAGAAACGAAATAACTTGTTCCTTTTGCTAGGAGAAACGACGAAATAAGAGACAGCGTTAGTGAACACAATTATGAGGTTAGTTAATAAAACTATTATTGACATACATCCTAATTTTTCTTACATTAAATAGATCTTTCTACAAAAAGGATATTTGGGGGTATGTATGAAAAATAAATCAGTGATACTGGTGGAAGCTAACGAAAAAGGGTCATGTGTTGCGTAGACAGAGGTGAACCGCTGTAGATGCGTCCTCATTTTCTTTCATGGTAGCAAAAAGCATAAAATAAACTGCATCAGAAAACACAAAACATTTGAACTTCTGAGAAGTTCGTAAAAGATGGTGTACGTGCAGAAGCCAAGAGCATGAGAGTATGTGAGAATGATTCGCACGTAAGCACGTTCAGAAAGAGATAAAAGTAAGCTTGTCGCGTTCGCGAGAGAATTTAATAATAATGACCACTTTAATAATGAGCCTATAGAAAGAATGTTGGAAGTTTTCTCTGGAAAGTGGAAAATGTAGTTCTGTATCTGAAATAAATAAAAATGGTGGGACATAAAAACTGCAGAAATGCGACAGTAAAAATATCTCTAATTATTATGATTTTTCGTCGATGACTCTTCACTAATTTTTCGACATTAAGAAACATTCTTCATTTTCGTCATTAGGAAAAATCCCTAATTCCAAAATGATAAAATGTACCAAAAAGTACACATACACATGAGTGACATTTTAATTTTATCTGTTATTATCTGCACTTTAAACTCCTTTGTTAAGGAATTCCCCTCGCCTTTGAGGAATTAGCGTAAAATCGTCTGTCTTTCGTGGATGTATGTTCTCTTCTCAGAGAGTTCCAAACGAGATAAACCTGACTGCGAAAGTTTTTTTGATAACTTTGGAGAGGCCGAGATAGCCAAGTTACGTTATGCATCTCATTGTGGAAGCAAGTCTGTGTAACTACGGACTCGAAATAGTGAGAAGCAGAGAGTTGCTATGCATGAGTGAAGCTGTGAAAACTCTAGAAATGTTATATTCATTTTACATAGAAAACAAATAATTGTAATTGAAATAGTGGATACAACGGTAAGATTATAATAATGAAATCAACTCAGCTATATTTATGCGTGTCCATACAATACGAGGAAATATAATTTACATCTATCATGTGATCTTTAATACAAATTATTAAATTATTGAAAGAAGAATATATTGTCTTATCGATAAAACGTAATACAATAATTCAACTATTAAATTATTTGTTTTTTATATAAGTTAGTTGCCGGTTATTGTTACGTAATCGAATCAATACGTTTTGGCAAAATACGTTGCTTGTTTTAAAAGATTTATGTTAAGATCTTCTGCTACGTAGAAGAAAAGGTCAATATTTTAAAAATAGCTTTCAATTGATATAAATTAAAAAGAGTATTTTATAACTCTTCCCATTACTTATAGAAAACTTCCATGCAAGTTCAAAAATGAAGTTATGGGCGTAAATATTGAATTTTATCATTAAATACGTTAAATCGCTTATTCAGAACTCATTTCCATTTAGCTCTCACCTTTATCCACGCATTACTTTTCTTTTATACTTCAAAACTATAATTACACAGTACTTCAAAAATATTGGATATTATTAATCAAACCGCCCTTCACATTTGTCATGTACTTATTATTTATATGAAATGCCTTACACCTATTGCAATGTTTTGTAGAAATTCGAAAGGAAACTTATTGCCCTGAATAAATTAAAGCATTATTTAACAAGTACTTAGCCGTAATCATTGAGAATTCTCATCCTTTTGATGTACTTCAAAGGTCACAGCTATTGGTTCCGCAGTACTTGAATGAAAACAGTCTCTGCAATTAAAAGGGAAATTATTCATTAAAAGCTCAATTCGTTTAAGAGTCTTGATGTAATGAGATTTCGTGGATTTTGATGTAGCTAAATGTTATCATCGGGGTCGTAGGTAGTAAAAGCTTCACTGAGCAGTTTATCCACCATCCTGGAAAATACATCAAGTTTTTCTCGTAATTTATTGTTTTCATACCTAAAAAGGTAAAAATCGTTTAATATTTAACTTTCCGAAAATGAGCTTAATATGGAATGAATATTTAATTTTTGTTAAATTTTTGGAAACTTTTGGTCCCATCCACCAAGGCATTCAAACACATTTCGACTTAGGTGTTGAAGCAACTCGAATGGTAAAATAAATATTTTCCGACAGAGATGACAATTTAGGTTAGAATAATATTTTATTAATATTTTCTTTGAAGTTTTCCATTGCTTTTTACATTCCATTATTTTTACACAATATAACCCGTTTCTGGTGATTTTCTTTTTATTTCAGGGCGATCTGTCGGGTATTGCCGTATTTCGAATCACAAGACTATTTGTCCCCATCGAACACCTTACAATGCAGTGTTGCCAATTTGAAGACGGACTGTATGAAACATCGAGAAAAACGGCTTTTTTTATGGGCATGATGGAAAGGATAAGTCAATGAAGAATGTGCGTTAACAGTATCAACTATGTATTAGCGTCATCGTCTTTAGACATGAAAAGAGAATCACAATATATGAACTCTTTGAAACAGAATTGTAATATTTTGGGGCACATTCAATGAATCCTAAAGTGACATTAGAAGAGGTTAAAGAATCGCCAAAAATTCTAGATTAAAGAATTATGAATGTGCATGAACACCTATGAGCACAAAATACAAGACTCGAATCTATACAATTTATTATTCTACTTTAGACATTCCCGATACCTCTCCTCAATGACGACTTTTAAATAGAAATTTCCCTGACCTTCGATCTCAATTTGCGTGGCTGCAATATATTATTAGACAAATCTCACTCCATAACGCAATGTTTTCTAAATTTCCAAGACGTTTTAGATGTGACAAACTAAAATATCTTATTTTACGAAACTTGAACTCATCAATTATTTATAAGAGTAGTCTACAAACAATTTGAATTAAGATGAAAATGATAAAAAACAATAAGCGTTTCCCTTACCTTCATCTGATCCTGTTCCCCAGCGTATTCTATCTCCTGGAAAATGGTCCATGTGTACCGACGACGAACTTCCATTCTGGCCAGCGAGCGCCGGTACCAACGCTGAATCAGCAGCGCTGCCTTCATCGCTGCAAACGAAATCAGAGCGATGTGACTCTTAACTTACCAACATAGGAGGGAGAGAGAGAGAGAGAGAGAGAGAGCAATAGTTGTAGATCCAACTACAGAACGTGCAATGTGCGATGAGACAGGTGAGAAAATGTAACGTCGCCCTCTTATGGCACTGGTACCCCTAACTCTTGTAAGATTTTGACTGTGCGTTTCAGACGGCAGTTAATAATAGGGTCAATCAGTACATTAGCTATTTGAAATGGGCGAGTGAGAGATAATAGTGTAGCCAATTTTATGTTACGGTGCACACGTCATAAGATGAAGATATATGCAGAAATAAGTTTGCCTGTTGTTCAGGAAAAGGAAAAAGAGGTCTCGACCTAAATGAAGACATCATTCAAGTCGTGAAATAGACCTATAACGTTAAAACCAGAAACATATTACAGGAGACAAAAACAAACCGTGTGTTATATTAACAACAAAGCCATTTAATACTTCCATCAATAATAATTGCGCAGAATTGACATTTTTTAATTTGATTTTTTTTTTCTACAAGTCCGTCATAACATTGTTTTAATGAAACCTCACACATGTCTATAAAATGAAATATTTTCTCTACCAATATCAGAGGAAACAAATCAAGAAAGTTTAGCGGAATTGACAAGCGTTTCAGATAGGAAAAAACATTATTTGCAAGTGGGAAGGAGGAACCAAATACAAAAAAAAAAAAATATTGGGCAAATATCTTGAAGTTCACTATTGTCTTGCTATTGAAGCTTCTGTTTTGGAGTTAGCTCATGACGACTTACAAGATATGGACGCGCATTTGACAGAGAGAAATAACATTGTACACAATTTCAAATATGAAATAGCTGGGAAAAGTGAGTCAGTCCTTTTCTAGAACACCACAAAACCAAACGTCAGAAACGACGTCTACTGCAACATCCTACAGCAGGGTTCTCGGGTTCAATAACAACAAAACAAAAGTTCTAAAACCTTGAGGAAGATTGTGAAGTTTTCGATGATTAATTTTTTGTAATTCTACTTACACATCTACTAATTTTGTATAGCATTATTTCCATTATTTTTGCAAGGGGTCCGAATTCCTGAACTGTTTTCAAAATTAAACTTATGTATTACAAAAAAAGCTTAAGTATTAATCGTTTTCTACATATTGTTTAAGATTCTTCACAATATTCCCACTCTAAACTATTAGAAATGAAAACGACGGAATGGCGTGTCGAGTAGGCAGAAATCTCTTAAATAATTTAAGCAGATTTAGAAGTGTATCGTTCCTTTCTGCCCAAATCATAAGCAAAGCTTGGAGAATGATTAAAAGATCATAGATAATTTATATGGAAAAAGAACAGGACAAAATTCACGGTAGCGGATTTGGAAGGCTGTGAGATAAAAGTATTGTAACAATATTTTAGGTTCATGTGACATTCTGTTATACATTCACCTATTGTGGTGGAGAGAGTAATATACAGTTTCAAGAGTACCAAATGGATGTAGACTGACATAAATGTCGTATTACCTTACTCCTGTGTTATTACAGTGAGTATTATATAACACGATATGGTCCTTAACAAGAGACGCGATAGAGATGAGTAGTTATCGTAAACGATTTGAGTGGGGATGTTGGAAAGAGGATAACATGAAAAGGAAGTACAAGATAAGCGGGCAAAATTGGGATGTGGGTTTTGATGATGACAGTAAAATATTAAAATATGAAATATACTTTTTAAAAGCTTGAGGCTTTTGTTTCAGAAATTTAAAAGTAGTTTTAGTACTCAACTTTTAAAATTTATAATTCATATTTTAAAAATATCCCCGTTTATGTGTCTTTTAAGAACTTGCATCTATGATGAGTGACGAAGAAAAGGACATTTTTGTAGTTATACGTTTTTGATTTTCAGCTTTAGTGGAAATTATTTTTTACTTTTTAGTTCGTACTGTTACATAAAAGGTTGTTTTTAAAACAGGTTTTTTACGTTTATTTTATTTTTTAGTTTTTGGTATTAGAATTAACGATCTTAAAAAACATGGTATCATCACGGACATCTGTCATTTCTAATTATGACATTCCCTATGGGTGCTAGTATTGTATGGAGATTGATCGTGGAAGAGGTATGACGTCACTGATGTTATTTTCGATACTTTTCGATACTGTTATTTTTGATGTCATTCCTTCCCAAGACGTGTTAGGAGCGTATAAGGGTTGATGAACTTCATCAAGAATATCACTACCAGTTTCAGAGGCCCCGGAAAGAACTAAAAACGATCACTTTTTGTTATTTTACATTTCATCCACTTCTCACCCCCTACCCAAAAGCTGTTTATTCCTTATGAAAGTTGATTGTGGGATTATGTTGCATTGTTCTTCAGTGGTCCCAAAACTGATGTATTTAATTCTAATATATGTCGTTTCTGATTATTTTTACCTTCAACTCCATTTTCACTCCGATTCTCATGTGGGCTAAGGACGTATTACATCCCGTGTGGATTGATTATGAACACACGGGACATTGGGAGTGTCCTTACGAATCTCAACGGCACCGAAATCTTATTGACTATTGGAGACTGGGATAAAGTGGCCATTGGCCAGTAGTCACTGTAAACTATTCCAATTTGTTGACGAAGCTGTGAACTAACTCATAGAGAAGCCATTAGTATTGTGTCAAAGCGTGTGCAATTAGATCAGTCAATAATATTTCTCACGTTTTCTCAATTTTTCTAATTTCGTTAGTACTGATGTAAGGTGAGTGTTCAGTTATTTTATCGTTATTTGGTTTTTTGTTACCGATCCAATTTTTATGGTGTCATTGCCGAAAATTCAGCCTTATTATGTTTAAAATGATATATCATATGGTGAAATAGAAAGTTCGAGTTGTGGTTTTGTAAAATGGTGTCCAGCGGGATGAAGAGGCCATGATCATGAGCAAAATAGCCAGGTAACGGGGCAAACATTATATAGATTTAAACATTATATAGGTGTATAACGCAACAGAAGGAAGGATGAAAGAAAGGCAACGACATTATTTAGCAACAGGAGGAAGAAAGAAAAAGGGAGAAGAAGACAATGAAAAATCTTCAAGCGAAAAAGAAATCATATAAAAGAAGAGAAAAATGAACTTCAACAAAAAATGATTGGACAATATTAAGAAACAGATGAAGATGGTAACACTGATTCTTTTTTATAGTAACGAGAGTTATTCAATATCATCATATGGTGAATACGATGTTCCGGTGGTTACAAGTAGGTTCTCGATGGATGTGCGGGTGTGCGAAGAAGATGATATTTTTTTGCGAACACTACGAGTAAATTTCTGAGGAAGTTAATAATTTACATCCCCCTGAGAAATAACATTAATTTATATTCATGTATTGTATATGAAACATTAATATTGATTTATAATGATCAATACCAGAAATATAGTTTGAGTTTGGTACGTATACGTATTTATCGTTTCCTGGCTACTTTGTGAGAGTTGAAAGATATTTATGAAATATGTGTTGTTTTTTTCCACGATATTGTTGATATGTTGATGGCCATTGATTTTACACCAAATTTTATGCGTACTAAATACTTTTTGAAATTAAATTTTCTTATAATAATTTTACTGAAGAACGTTTTTCCTTAGAGTGGGCAATTTATCCCAGAACCCACTATCGTTTTTGTATAATTTTTGCATGTCTTCCGCTTTCCACCTCGTCCCTAGGGTGTCAGGGTTGTCTTATCCTCACAGTGCTCGTTGTCACTCATCGTTTGAGTACCCAGTTTGATTGAAATTACTCCAGGGATTCTTGATTTTTGGAGCGACATACACTCATACAAAAATTTCCCCATTTAAATACCTTTGGGGTACGTTTTTGCACATTGGTCCCATAATCTTCTATCGTTATATATACCATACATGTCTGTAACATTTGAGTTCGATCAGAAACTTTGAAGTGATCGCAAAATCGATTACAAATTTTGCGACGTTGAAAATAAATATATATACCCATGTCACTCTCGTGGGAATAGATTTACGTAAAATGGTCCCATAATCATCTTTTGTCATGCAAACTACACACAATTAAATTTTAGCTCGATCGGAATCTTCGATGTTACCGAAAAATCAATTACTAATACTAAAACGGAAGGACAACGTACATACACATACGATGTTTTTGTCTCGTATCAGTTTTTTAATTACACTTAATTTTATCATTCCACCATTCAATTCATGGACGTTCACAATAACAATGGAATAAACTAATAAATGAACAACATGCCTAAATTTTGTGAAGTCTTTGCTTTGTCCGCGAAACATTTTGGATTAGTGAACTAATATTTCCTTTTTATATTCATTATATTCTAATGAATGTGTATTACATCACACGTTCACCAATTTGATAATGATTTTTCTTAATATTGACACCATTTTTCCATTAGTCAGAGTTTGTCTCAGATTTACAAGGATATGTGGGGCAAGCATACACGTACACACACACATAAACACAATTACTTTTTTACTTTCCAATTACAAGAAGTGTGTAAGGAAATTATGGTAATAGATCGAATTTTTTTTTTGAGATCTCAGATCTTTGCGAATTGTCTCCAGGAGATTCTATTTTCAAAGTTTGGCGATGATATCCAATGTCGTATGTGTGTATGTATGTTAAGAATTTTCCCCCTGACAACTCACAAACAAACTGATGCATCAAAACCAAACTTGAGATTTGTATTTGAATGCATTGGAAATAGAAGTCTACTTCTGGACAGCTCAACCCGACTTCATGTACACACCGCGCTCCACTTCCGATTTCTTAAAATTCATAATTTTGAAAATATTCATAAAAACATTTTAATTGGTCAGTTAATTCTGCGCACAAATTGCTAAACTGCATTCCCGTACGTCCCACCGTTTTCGAGAAAATTTATTACTCAAAAAAGGGTTATTGTTTTCCAACTACACAGTGTGTAAGGATAGTATTATAATCGGTAAAAAATTGAGATCTCTTCGAATCTTTGCAAATTGACTCCAAAATAGTCTAGTTTCAAATCTTGGAGGCGCTTTCCTTAATCTGCTCTAAGTATGTTGCAAAAATTTGATGTGGAAGATAATTCATGCAATCAATACTTGAATGATGTTTAGGAGTGTACTATGTCATGTGATGATTAATATTTTGAAACATTTATTTTTTACATAAGTCATCTTGTTTAAGAAGTATAATGTATCACGGTTTCCCTTTTGAATTGTTTTCTTTTTTCTAAAGTTTTAAGTGTTATGTAGGGTGTTTAGAGCCACGAGTTTTGGTTATGAAGTATAACTAGTTGGAAACATTAGTGGAGTACAGTCCAGATTTTAAAAAAAAGATGCAATTTTTGTTGTTTCCACGCAAGTAGATTCATTACGCCAATCAGATTAAGAAGCTAGATAGTTCTTCTTTGTCTCTTCTACGTAGTGAGAGCTCAGATTAATAGTAAGAATTCTCACAATAATGAGCTCATAACGTAATAATTTTATGTATGTCCTTTCTGTAGAGGTACACAATAGAGAGTCAAACTCAAAATATATTAGTCATTCGAATTATGTTCTGATACTCGTGAATTGACCATAGAGCGTACACAAAGCCTTGGGTATGAACGTAATTCTTATCCCGAATGTGGTTGAAATTGGTCCCGAGTTTGGTTGTATTGTTTGGAACAGTAGGAATCGGGTGACATGGAACAATATACTGAAACATGATTGAGTTTTAATTGTATTAAGATATGACTCCTTTCAATTTTAGATTGATGTGTTGCGCCTGGAAATGGATTATTGAAGTACTTATTGTTATTATAGTAGACATATAAATAGCAATATACTTTGCAATACAATCATCCTGAAAAATGAGATAGTGTCTGCTGTATGTGCGCATTGTGAATGATATATTTTTATGGTGGAGCGTATAACATTCATGAAACAAAAGAGGTGTTACTAGTGAAAAGTAAATTTTAATATAGAAACTAAATCTCTCAAAAAAGCCAATTGATAATCATATATTTCATATAATCATATATCAAAAAAGCCAATTGATAATTATATATTTCGATGTTTGCCAATTAGTTTGTAAAAGTGAAAAAAGTCTTTATCAACTTTTAAATAAAAAGGTTAAACAACTTTTAGCAAACAAACAAATGGTTTTGGAGCAGATAAATTGCTGTTTAAAGAGCACTTCCTAAAGGCTTAAACAATCTCCATCCTTAAATAAAAATTGACTAATGTATTTTATTTCATGAAATAACATATTTAACTACACTCGACAAAAAACACATTTCGTTATTGATCATTACTTTCTTTCATTAAAAAAATTTCATATTATAGAAGACGTCCAAAACTAATATTTCAAAATTCAACATTCAGAAGAAAGCATCGTAGTAGAGTACTTTTCATAGGGGTTTTATAAGTTTTGATACTAGTCGCCAATGACAATGTCGCCACTCTCACAACTTACTTATACTATACAATATAAAACATACTATGTAGGCACATAAGTAACCATGTGTCTTTGTGGGATTATTGTATGTTACCCCATGTATCAATATGAGTCAACATATAGTCGATGTATTTGCTAAATTTATTACTTTCTCATATAAGCAGTACATGAAAAGAATTGTAATCGTGAAAAAAATCGAAAACGAGACGTTTGCGGAAATATTCGTTTTGGAGACCCCTGATTCCGAGAAAGTGGATTTTGGCAGGACATCCATCCGATCCGACTGTCTGTCCTAGTCTGTGCGCAGCACTCCTGACCGAATGGAAAAATATTTCTTTTTCATTTTTCGGATTTACGGTACAATTTACATCTGACATGCACGTGCTTTCAATTTTCTTTTTACTTGAACACAAAGGGCACTTCACATGAATGTCAAAGTACATTTTTGAATATTTTTCAAAAACTGGTCCAACGATTTTGCTTACATTTTCTGTACGTAAAGTACAATTAGTATGCATTGCATCCGCATTAGCGGTATTTCGATTGAAAGTTTGGTATAGAAGCAGTAAAATAATTTCTATCTGCAACATTCACGCATTTGTTTACTATTTCAAGAATCTTGAATATTATTTAACATGGATGAAGCAGAGATTGAGTAAATTAATATACTGAATATTTTTTTACTTTCAAATCTCTAATAAAAGACACTAAGAAATTGAATTATTGGCTTTGAGCCCGACGAAAAAGTTATAGTTCATTTCTTTTGTCGTATAAAGAATCGACAAAAATCGTCACATAGTTGTGTCAAAAATATGTTTTTGTGGTTCCTGATTCCAAAAAATTGTTTTTAAAAGAACGTCCGGGCCCGACCAAGAAACGTAGTTTTTCGTCATGTCTCTTCATGAGTAGTTATGAAAAAATTGTAATGAGAAAAAAATCGATCATGAGGTTATTCATTTTTGAAGTCCGTGATTCCGAAAAAGTGTTTTAAAATAACATCCAACGCCGACCAAATGTTTTAGTTCATTTTACTTTGTTACTTTCTCATAGAAAGTATTGTAATTATGAAAAAAATCGAAAAAGAGATTTTTTGCCGAAATATCCGTTTTGAAAACTCCTAATTCCGAAAAAGTTGTTTTTGGCTGGACGTCCGTCCGGATGTCTGTCTGTGCGCAGCATTTCTGACCGAATGGAAAAATATTTCATTTTCATTTTTCGTATTTATGGTAGAATTAACTTCTGATGTTTATGGTGCGTAGTTTTAAGTTTGCCAATGTGAATCCAAAGAGTATATGTGTGTAGATGTGTCATTTTTATGTTACTTTGAAAAAGAGAACTGAGGAATGTGTACATCTCATGTTTCTCTTCCACCCACGCAACCTCTACGCACTTGTAACCTCGCATCCGGTGACGCTGCATCATTTTGCTGCGTAAGTTGTTTGTATCAGATGTGTCCACTGCCCCTTTTTTTTTATTTTCTTGTTAATTGGAGCATGCTGTGTCTTATATTTAATA
Source organism: Laupala kohalensis (assembly GCA_002313205.1). Classification (NCBI taxonomy): domain Eukaryota; kingdom Metazoa; phylum Arthropoda; class Insecta; order Orthoptera; family Trigonidiidae; genus Laupala; species Laupala kohalensis. The sequence goes on from NNCF01125948.1 coordinate 1,262,478, forward strand.
TTCGTGAATATAATTTGATGCGTGAGGATATGATTTGATATTATTACATATCGTTTGAAGAATTGCCTTGGTTACGAGTATTTCTTTGTTTTGAAGATAATGTTTGACAAATCGTTTTGTTTATTTTTATTGATTTTTTAAATTCATTGCTTTATAGCAGTTTTAATCGTTAAAATAGTATTATTGTTAAAAATATATTTTAACATTTACATAATTCTTTGACGAGATAGATAAGGAGCGTTACGAAGTAACAGGAAGTAAATAAAACAAACTGTATTACCTATTTAACCGAAATAATTAATAGATACGATTAATGTTTATTAATACAATTTTGCAATTTCAAATTGCAAAAAAATTAACTCTTTAGTTCCTAATTAAATTATATAACAATATTTATTGTCTGTTGTCTTTGTTCTTATGTTAATAATATCATATTCATCTTTACATTTATTAAAAAGAATATATCTTTTGAAATAGAATATAAATCTTGCTGATCTTATTCCCCAAAAAACGACAAAACAGAATTTGTGTATTACAGATTATTTTATATAAATGCTAGTACTTTTATATAAATGCACTCCACCATCAACATCGAATTTATGTAATATGTCTTTAATAAATTTTTTAAATTGGGTAAAATGAAGACGATCAAAATATAGAGTAACATGTGAAAATCGTCTCTCTCCTAATAGAATACTTTAATACCGCTCTCTAGTCCAGGCTGAGAAACGTATATGAGAAATATGTACAATAGTTTTGCACCACTAGTTTTTGCTATGACTAACGCATTGTGATAAGAGATTTTTGAATGCTTTTTTTAAATATAGCAATTGCAATAATCTCGACTTTTTAATTGTAATTCTGATTCACATTATTACAAATTACTGGAGAAATGTAGAAATTAAATACTTTAATGATGCTAACGGAAAATCGTAAATACGGTCTCAATTATTCATTCCATTCACAAGTCTTTAGTCTGCGTCTCTATTTTGTAATCGGATTTTATTGCATACATTTCCTATTTGTTTTCACAATTAAAATGCCATGCTTTTAATCAGAACTTAAAGAGATGAAAGAAGTGTTTTACTGAGTTCAATTTATCTTAAAAGGTTGTGTTAACTGTATGGGAGTTATTTCAATTTAAATTGTGGAAACTGTAATAAAGGAACACTATTTTATCATCAACTTTGTATTTATGACGTAATTTGTCCTATAGTAATTAATGTAATATGGTAAATTATATAAATGAATCGCCCGTGACACTTAATAAGTATTTACATAAGTATCTTATAAACTTTATCATTCATTTAGTGTTCAATGTTTTGCACTGGTAGGCTCTATCAGAGAAATTTTATCCATTCAGAAAAAATATTTAAAAGCACATTCGCAAGCGAGTGCAGAGCCACTTGCCACCTTCCAATCCTTTTAACGAACGACTGCCAGTTAAAGGAATTACATAACAACATGTCAAGCTTAAAGCAGAAGGGACATTATTTGGATTCAATAAAATTAGTAATTTTTCTACTATAAAAAAGATATTTCGATTAAAAACTTATTAAACTAATGTTCATTGAATTGTATACTACACAAATGCATTATTAAGTGGAATTTCAAATATCACAACGGTTTAAAAATACATAATGCATGAAAAAAAACATGAACAAAAATATTAGTATGAAAATATAACTAATGAAGCACCAACGTTGGATTTAGTAATTTAAATTTCGAACTCAGAAAGTAACACTAATATTTGTTAAGCGATTTTCGAACTCTATGGGATCGTTTGTGATAATTCATTAATGATATGCATATGTTGCGATTATTCACAACATTCAAGCAATACTTCTTAACCATTGTTTTAAGATATATCATGAATAGTATGAATTTATAGTTACCTTTGTTCATTGATAATATATGATCGTAGACAATATATAATGCAGATTTTAGCAATTTTTCTGTCTCTTTTTTCCTTGCTTACCTTGAGTAACAAATAAAAAAATAAAATTTGCTGATACTAAAAATGTTGAAATAATAGTTAGTTAAACAAAAATGATTGTATTTTGTGTCATGTATGAGATATGTTATGCTTGAGAGACCAAGTTTGTGAGAAGTTGTAGGAAAATATTTCTACCAGAAAAATTATCCCTCAATTTCAATCCTTGAAATATCACCCAAGAATGAAAAGAACTATCCTGAAAATGAATATATGAAAAAGAAAAAGTAGAGGTTATCTAGAAAGTCGCAAGTTCCGTCTATTCCGAAAGGACTGAAGACGACAAGAGGAGGAGAGTGGGGGCAGGGTGGGAGTTCTGCAGACGAAGTTGGGGAGAGGTGGAGGTGGAGGCGGTGGCGTTGAAGAGAGAGAAGGAGGGGAAGTGTAGCCCTTCAAGCGACGGCGGACAGGCGAGAGTCCTGAGTGCTTCAGTCGTCATCCGGCACCCGATCACTCGCTTTGCGACTGTGGCTCCAACAGAAAGACACGACGGGGCGTCTTCACCCGGCTCAGAAGACTGTCGCACTTCGCTTATCACTTATAACAAGAATCGAGACGGAATTTAGATGCCAACAAGAAGATTATTGGAGGCAGCAAACTTACAGTTTCATTATACTGTAGCTGATTATCCGGACGGGAATTATTTAGACTTATTAGCACAATCTTCTTTTACTCAGGAAGAAATAATATCTATCTATATTGTAATATCAAAATAATTTTACTTACCGTTTTTTTAAAACATATGTGCAGCATCCTAATTTTACAAATTCATAACAGTACAATTTTAATACAAATCTTGATTGTATATACCACTTTGAGTTTCACCTTCAGCATCAAAAATGAATAAATTCTTGGATGAAACTACTCTTGACCAAGCAACGCAAAGTTGTCCATGAGTGAAATAAATCAATCGAAACGTCGCCAATTAGTCTAGTTCATTATCTATTTCTATTGTTTATTTTCTCAATTTTATAGTGTATTTCTTTCATGATTAACTTTATGATGTGTTTAATTTTTAATCAGCTCCTGAGAATGACCGATAAGCGGTTAAGATATGTCGCCAAAGGACGTAATAAACGGAAACGAAATACCAACTTAAGGTCTTTATACCAATTCCTGCGTTAACGCTTCATTACAAGTAACGAAATAGAAGAACTCTGACTAGTACCATTTCTGGACTTATGTTCACTATTAATATATAATTCTAGCTCTTACATTTATTATTATATATTTAATCAATTTATAACTTACTCCATATTTTATTTTACTTCTCTAACTCACATTTTGATTACATTTGTCATCTTTCCTTTTTGTAGGAAAATATAGTACAATTTAGTACATTTGTACGACGGATCTTCTGTTACGGTAACTTGCAATTACCTCACACTTATGATTATGTTTCAAACAAAGTGTGTCACATTCTATGATGATACGGGTTTGCTGTGGTGGTTTATGTAATGTCAAAGAAACTCATTTCCCTGAAGACTAAGCTAGCAACTACAAATATGAATTTGGGAGCTTTGTGGCCTCCGTCATGCCTCGCAATTAAATGAAACAGTAGCATATGCCTCATACGTGGAACATGTAACCTGTGCTGTGTCCACATACGTATGTCCGCAAGAGCTCTCATTTGCAAATCAAATATAGAACCAGCAAATGTTGAAAGAAGTGGCAACGACAAAAAAACTTCTCCAGTAGAGAGGTATGAGAAGAATGACTTTCTGAAAAAATTATTGGCAAAATAAGTAGTAATGACATGTTTATGATAATATAGTGTTGCCAATGCTGTTATATAAAATAAATTCAATATTTTTCAAATATATTGAATAGCCTCAAATTAATTTAAAGTGTTATAAAAATTTATAGAAATTAGTTTATTGTCCTCCACGTGGTCATACGCAGTTTGTTCTGTTTTTTGACAATAATAATAATAATTATTATTATTATTATGTGTGCGAGAAAACCGTGGATTTGTGATTTCTCCAAAATAATATTTATGAAGAAATGGTCAATAATGAAGAACATTTCTTCGGAAGAGATAAGAATTTAACTTAAGTTGTCTAACCTTCTCAATGAATACATTTTTTTAGTATTATTGCTTTATTGTAGTTGAATATAAGGAAAATATATGTCAAAATGTACACTGTTTTCCGTATACTTTAAGTTAGATATGTTTGGAAATGTACGATTTACAAAAATACAATTTATTATATATTATTATTATTATTATTTCATAACTCAAGTATTTTATCTAGATTATGTGCATTCATATAAAAATAATTGTAAATTTTCGTGTATGAATTGAGATATTACATTAAGATTATTACAGTATAAAGAGTTTCGCTTGAGAACTATCAAACCATCATATATTACATATCCTCACTATGCTATACAGTCATTAATACTAACCTTCCAACGCGACTTGCTGTGCGCCTTAATTTTACCTGAATGGTAATAACGTAGAAGAATATCATTGTTCATTTATTATAAATCTGACTCCCTTAAAATAAGCTTTCATGTACAATTGAATATATCAGATTGTTGATAGGCTCCTTATGTATTAATTTACAATTATTCATTGTAACGAGGAATTATATTCCGGTGTCATTTATAATACCAGCGGAGGATTATCCAAAAACATGAACGTAAAAGCAGACGAATCACTGTTCACTAACACTATCATTATCACTTTTTTCACTTTTACTCGTATCAGATTCCTTCTTTTCGTCTTGCTTTTCATCCTTGTCATCCATTTCAATCTTCCCTTCAATAACATCGTTTAACACTTCAATGAGACTTCGAGCTTCGTTCAGCATTTCTCGCGTAAGAGCTGTCTCTTCTTCGAAGAACATTATTCTTTGATTCAAGATCGCATTCTTCGCGAGAGCTTCTTCCAACGCCATGCCTCTCCGCTCAGCCAATGTCTTCCAATAATTCTCATCTAAATCGGACGACGCGAAATCTGACGTAATGTCTGTGGATATATGCTCTTTAGAGAGGTTGGAATTGGTAATGATAGCTGTTTCTATTGTAGCCTCCATCTTGACTTTATTTCTCGAACTGCAATCTCTGATAATACCTCAAACCTAACTTGAGAGAAAAGTTGAAAACAACTTAATATTATTTTTCAAACCAGAGACACCATTCACATACCAGAACAATCACTTGCACTTATAGTTACTTCATGAAAAGAAAGAAAGGATTAATTTTGTGCACAGTTCCAGCTCACACGTAATATTATTCTAGTGACATATCACACTGAATTTAACTATTCCTAACAAAATGAAATCGTAGCAGAATTTAACTTTGGTCGTTAGCACATACATAATCTTAACATTTGACTATCGAAAGATAACAACAATATATTGAAGAAGTATTTCCTATTTGTTTATTATTCCGTTTTGAGGAAAGGAAAAATCTTTTTCATTAACAAGTTTTGGATGTTGAAAATGAAGCATCGAATAAAATCTTGTTCAGCATGAATTCATTTGAAAATTTTCCACCATACTTAAATTTTACGCAATGAGTATTTAATGGTAAATGGATATTTAAACACACATGATAGTTGCAGTTTTTTGTATTGGTTCGTGAAAGCTTTCAACGCTCAGGTGGCGGTGGATTTGTTCGGATGAAAATGCAAGAGATAATAAATCGCACATTTTAACCAACTATTTTTTACCCAGAAAGCCATTAACTGAAACTTCAAGAACTTAACACGCTTGGTTCATCATATCAATAAGATTTATTCCATGACCGATAATCTTATTTTCGATTTTATATCAAATACCTCTCGCATTTAATAGAACCAACTTGATACTAGTTAAGTAAAAAGTTTTGACTCACAAGACAATTGTAAAATAACAGTTTTTGTCGACGTTAAATGTAATAAAAACGCTCTAAGTTGTCTGTTTTTCTCCTCCTAACAAATCAATAGTAGACACAAGCATAAATATAAAACACTTATTTTTTGTTTGAGGAGGCCTTGACGTTTTCGTTGACGTATAGTCAACGTTGACATAAGTTATCTATTCTTTCGCATATATTTCCATAATAACTAATATTTAATATAAACTAATAATTCCTCATCGTCCTCGGGGAGTGTGAAAACATTGGCTTGCATAATTTCCTCAGAAGTAATTTCCAGTCACTTGCAGAATGGAATACAGCACTTCCATGGAAAGATTACATACCACTATGAAGTACTTAATACTTAGATACTATAAAACAAATACTTAATACAAGATTTGAAGAACGCAAAATGATGGCTAACACAAAACGCACGTTGAACATTAGGCAATGATAATTTCTCAGGCTTATCGGCCGCCTAACTGCGACGATACTTCAAAATTTTAAATGAGTGCTTGTAGTACCAAGTACTTGGATTATTGTCTCATCGATGGGTGTTACAGTATATGAGATACAGGTTTATTCATTTCTCTCGTTTTGGAAAATGTGCGTAACCACATTTAAATCGAATATAATCATTTGGTGTTCGTCACAATTAGCAAAATTTATCTCCCTCCACCTAACCAACTCTATTGAGGAGATTAAATTCGGAAATGCTGTTAATTGAAATTGTCATAAACTCTTGCAATAATAATAGGCAAAGGAAATAAGAAAAAAACTAACTGGAATAATATAGTAAAGACATAACAATCTCTGGCAAGTTATTGACTGCATAGAGAGAATAAAAAAAGTGAAAAAATATGAAATTTTAAAAATTGAATAAAAATAGAAATGAGATAAAAACTTGTATTTTTTTCCTGTTCTGACACAATTTGCTATAATAGTTATTGTGTTGATTTCGTATTCGGACTATAACGAAACACGCCGTACTCAGGAGCATGGACGGTTGTATAATTAGATAGGCTCAGCAACATCACCTTGAATTTGGCTGAATTTTAAAACGACTGATATTAGTTCCAGCGAAAACGCAAGTTCCAAAACTAGTTTTGGACGGGTTTTTCGTTCAATGGTCTACTTCGAGATATGTGATTACTAGCAATAGTTCTGTTCTCGTGAAAGTTTTTTACATCCGTCTTAGTGGTCATGTCAGGTACAATTACAGTTTTTTTTTTAATTTCATGAAAACACATTTAAAATATTTTTGACTGTAATATATTTTATTTCCGTAAATCATACGGAATTGTTTTATATATTATAGTAAATTTCTCCTAATTTTTCGAAATACTGTTTCAGGGTTAAATGAAAAAAATATATCCATAAATGTCTGCACTGTTTTGCTTCTTGGTCTCAAAAATGTTTTAAAGTAATACATAAATTCTTCTCCATAACATATAGTCCAAGAATCTAGGGCTTTTAGAAGGGAAGTCTTGAAGTACAGATTAACTTTATAACAAGGTTGTTGGAGTGCTTTTCACGAATCTGAGGTTTACCTTCAAAATTTGTACTAGAATCATCATAAACATATTTGACTACCAAGTAAGCAACGTTTGAGTGTAAGTAATAAACAACAAAAGATATCATTACAAAAATCAATTCACAATGTTACGGGACCTTAACCTATTTTCAAAGTAGTCGTCGTAGCGGACTAGGCACTTACTGTAACAAGGAACACGTTTATCAGTACCACTGTTAAACTCTTCATCCACCAAAGACTTGAGCCAATACGTATCTGCACTCTTTTGTTAATTGTTTCCCATTCAAAATTTCCTTTAACTTCGGGAACAGATGGTAATCGCTTGGTAACAGATCAAAACTGTATGGGAAATGTCCAAACATTTTCCACTTCAAACATCAAAGTTCCTGCTGCATTTCTGCATGCGTGAGACTGGGTGCTGTTGTGGATCATGACCACCTTCACACGCAATATTCCACATCTCTTGTTTCGAATGACATGTCTAACGATGTAGAGCCTTGCAATAGGCTGTGATTTTACTGTGTGTCTAAGCGTGAATTCAATGTGGATTAAACTTGTCAAGATTTTCTTAACAGAATACGAACTCACTTAAAAATTAGATCATGAGGAACGTTCTGGTTTGTTATTTCAGTTCACACACTTGTAACTTAAAATTATTACATTACAGGAACACACAATTCTTTTGAATTATGACAGAACCTTATTATTTACTCCGACGTATTTTCGTGTTGTTTTTTTGCCGATAAATATTGTACAGTAAACACTGCTTACTTTTTGTGTATTAATAATATCCATGTTTGCACAAATATGTAGTACATAATTTGGCGTGGAATGTACAAAATTGAACATCGTCTCTAAAGTATTGAAGATGAAAAGAGATTTAGAATTTTCTAAATAAACTATTTAAGCAAAAGTTGCGGGGAGTAAGTACAACGAGCGGAGAGAGTGACCTTGGAGATAGTCCCCATCTTCAAGCAGGAATCCACTCCATTCTTTCGTGGATTTTAAGACAAATTTCAGTCCTTTTCTGCTATACGAGACCCTTTCATTTATGTATAAAATTCCGATATGCATAATTAATTTTAACACATTTCAAAACAGTTATGACTTTTGTCCATCGTCTTCAAACTTGAATTTTCGAACTTCGTGGCCCTTAGTCTTTGACCACCGTTGTTACATCGTGACCTCTTATTACGATACTACCGTATTTATGTAAACACCTGATGTACGCCAAATTCCTGGCTGAAAGTTTGCGTAGTAAGATATAGTAATTTATCTATTATAGGTAGTTAAATTGCAATAAGATAAAACGATAGAAATGTTGTGATCTCCAGTATGCTTTAAAGAATGTACATATTTTTCATAAATTCATTAAAAAAATTGTGCACAGAGTGCTGGATATCTCGAGGGTTATTTCAGGGTTGAGATACTTGACTAATACTACTATTCCACACGAAACCTTCATAACACAACTCCTGGTCGATGTAAAAGCATTTATTTAGAAGTCGACGTTAGTTTTTGTGAACAAGAAGCAATATTACTTAAAAATATATGGTATTTATCAGATACACAATTTCTTCGTACATGTATCTATGCAATTCTCCCCCAGGGAACTTACATCTAGTAATTACGTGTTTGGCAAACACGGGGCCCCGAGCTGAGACTGACATTACTTCCTCTTACTTGTGCAAGGCTCCTTCCTTTCTCTTTCCTGACCTTCCTTGGTCACCTCTTATTCTTTTCGATCCGACACTAGTAGGCTGCGAGGCCTAGGGTATCTTTCATTTTCCTCATTCTTCTTCTTCTTTTTTAAAAATGTTTTAAGTAAAGCCTTGAGATATGTTGGAATTTGAGTTTTGAGTTGTAATTCAGGAGGATTTTTAGTGGGTATGGCTGAGTCATTCAGCGAGTCCCACACGCGGGGAGAGTCATGTTGGCTCTCCCTAGTGCGTAACTGCATTTTCTCTATCTGTACAAGTTTTTTGGGCTCCAATGACCTCGATGTTGACGAGCCTTAAAGCCCCACAAAAAAATCTATGCAATTCAGCCCTACCTCTGGTGCAATTTGAACTTTTCCATCTAAAAAATTTGCAGGTCATGAACTAAAATTCTTATTAAGTTATGTATTGGAAAAGGTTATTCTATTTCAAACCATTTGAGTGTGCGAAGCTAAACTAATAGTTGATGTATGCAAACTCCCGCATACGCTTTCTTTTATTAGAACCACAAATTGGGTCTCTCGTTTAATTACTGAAATTTTACTTTCATCAATATATCCATTCGAAGTTTATACCCAATGAACCTATGTAATTTTACACCACGAACATGTTAAATTACTTGGTTTGTGAATGTTTGGAAATACAACATATTTCCTCGGTTGCAAACCATGGTTACTGCCATTTGCTTAACATGTATTTATTCATCGACCGGTTATGAAATAATGAAAACACAAACCAACATCAAACATAAACGTAGGCTTCCGCGGCCGGAGTCAGTATGAACTTGTCTGTCCGGGACAAACCGGGATACCTAGTAGTTGTATGTACTAAGACTCGGTTTGTCCCGGACAGACAAGTTAATACAAACCAACATCGTTGCTGTAATAACAGAAATCTGTGAATTATCGAAATATACTGAAAAGTATCATCTAACCATTTTTTAGATGTTTCGATTAAATCCATCTTTACTCATGAAATATTGACTACGTCCATATATCTAAAGAGTTCTAAAAACAAGTTTTAACATTGACCTTAGTTCATTAACTTTACTTTCTTGCGTGTTTTCCGACACGCAACTGGGAACCGTGCAGCGGCGGGGTGTGGTACGCAAAGCACGCAGTAACGTTATCGATGTCATGGTCGCCTCTTAGAGATATGACATCCGACACATTAGAGGCAATGAGTCTTATGAAAGAAAAGATGCTTTATACCATTCAATGTCGTGCTGTTACAGACATGAAACCTTATTTTCACAGATAACCACCAGTCACCATCCAAGCGCTAAAAAGTTGAGATACATTTAATGGTATTTTTTTTAGAATGACAATGCTTTTAATATTTCGAGAAAATATTAGCAAAAGTATAAAGATAGCAAGATAAGATAACAATGTAATGACTGTTTAGAGAGTTTAGTAATGAGAAGCAATTGGATCATGTACTCTGAATTTCTTGCGATATTTTATTCACGTAACGCATGAATAAGACTAACCACTGAATTTGCTTTTTAAACAATAAAAAATTGAAAATAACCGACAAAAGAACTCTAATTGGGAAATAATGCATGAATAATATAAACACAGTTATGTACGTAAAATTTCTTTTAAAGCCAATAGAATTATAGAATGAGATTCAGAAGAAGCTAACTGATGCGATATAAATAAATTTCAGAGTGATTAATACGAATAATAATAAGTCTTGTGAACATACCATTTAATTGTACCATGTATTTGAATTGAAACACTAATATGTTATCAAGTGAAAGCTACTGCGTATCGTATATAACAGAAAAAAGTCGCAATTAATAAATGATCAACAAATGTCGTTATACCAAGCTAAACTAAGGCGAATATCTGTGGATATATGTATTCTTATCGAGGTGCGATAAGATCACTGTACATACATTAAACCTTAACTAAGGAATTAACTACTAGAGACATTTTATTGTACATGGTCTGAAGAAATTAGTCCATTAACTAGCATCAGATTCCCAGTGTTTTAATGGCAAAAATAAAAAAAGTATAGTATGTCTACAAAATGTCAAAACCAAGATGACACATCATCGCATCGAAAAAACTGTATTACTTGGCAAAGTGTTATTCCGTGTTTTCTCTTAGCCTGTTGGATGCTTGGAGACGCAGTGATACGAGTGTCGCAGCTTGCGAGCTCATTTGTTTCGCTATCATCTGCCCGTCTCCCCAACCTGTTCCCTCTATTCATCTCTCTAAACAATCAGTCTATTGTGTTTCATTGTTCATGTTGAATGCCAGCCTTCAGCAATGTTTCACAGTCCACATTTGCGTCGCTTTTTTCCTCAATGAACAGTTGCTTCTGTTAAAACGTAATTTTAGGTTTATGAATTATATATAATAGAAGAAAATCTTGAGGTGTGGGTTCTTGCTATGCGATATTTTCAACTTCCACGCTTCTTTTTTATTTCCGAAGACTGATGACAAGTTAATGAATATTAGAAAAGTATTCACTAGAAAAGTTTTTGAATTGTCAGAATACAACATCTTGATTTCCCAAAATTTCATTAAGTTGATTATTTGGAAATGTTTTAAAATAAATAAGAAATAGATTTTTAATATAATGTCTCCATCATAATTTTATCATGATTTGTTTGAAGATGTCGGGTAGAGGCGGATTACTTATAAAGATTCACTAGACTCTTGCCCAGGGCGGCTTGTATAAAAATGATTATTCCCGAATTTAGTGTTATTTAATAGTTACGATTTATCAACAATACTTTCCGAATTATTTATAGTTTGATAATAATACATACGTGTGTAATGACGTTTTTTGTGTTTTATTAAATTCAATATTTGTTGGTATTATGTTAATACGTGCCGAACTATTTTATTTTTAGGAGTATGTTGAAACGTAAAATCCGCTCTGCCTTAGGGTCCTTAACCGAAATTGATGGGATGGTCCCTTGCTTCGTTGGGAGAGTAAAATTAGTATATTATTCTCCACGTGGTCACAAGCAGTTTGAAACTGCTTTTTGGCAATAAAGTTTATTATTATTAAAAATTTCCTCAATTAGTGAAAATAGAATTAATAAACATATAAATTTCAATGGTTCCATTAAAGTAGAGTCAGTTTAGGAAGAGTGTGACCGATGCATGTCCAGTTATTTTTCGGCAGCGTCATTTTTGCATAAGACGGGAGCGAATTTTAAATACAAGAGCAACTGCAATTGAATCCACATGCGCATATATATATATATAT
>NNCF01125948.1:1274804-1361724 GCA_002313205.1 Laupala kohalensis
CTGTCTCTTATACACATCTAGATGTGTATAAGAGACAGATATAATCTAACTTTGTTTAGTTGACTATTTTACTTTCGATAATTATCACCTCTGCAGTGTTCATGGCTCTTAATGAGTGCTTACATGAAGCACACGCAAAACCTCAAAATGTACATCAGTATTTTGACGGCATACGTTCATACGTTGTATTCTTATAAAAGACAGTTACGTTATAAAAGTTGTAAAGGCAATTTGAAACAAGAAGCAGCGAGACAAAGATACCTGACTATTGTGTTGCAAAAGGATGTTCCACTTCGTAATTCAGCTTTATAAATGCGACTTTTACCAAACTTTTTCATGGCATTTTCTTTAAAATATTTAGAAGTTATTGTAATGACATTTTTCAAAAGTGGATCGCTTTTCATCGGTGTGCACTGCACTTTAAGTGGTACTTCAAGAAACTGGAGAGAAGCTGCTACGGGACTTACTGCGTCAAGAAACAAAAACCGATACATTTTGGAGAAACACACAAGACTAACTAAACGATGAGGACTACATGACTAAAATAGAATTGAAGACTCTAAATTCGAAATAAAAAAATACAAAGCGCACAGGATTCGACGACGTATGACATGAAATGGTAAAGTATGACACATTTCTATTGAATATTTACAACATGTGTATTAAATTAAAATATTTTATGAAAGTATGGAAAGTAGGGAAGGTGAGAATATTCCTTATGGGAGAGGATAAGGATAAACGGGAGACGTCAATTCATAGACCAATAACTTTATTGCCAAAATTAGGGAAAATATTTGATATCTGGGTGAATGAAAGAATAGGGCGGTATTTAGAAAGTACGCATGGACTTGACACAAGGTAATATGGATTTAGAAAAGGAAGGTGTAATGAAAATGCACTGCGAATAATGACCAAATTAGTGAATGATAGGAGAACGAAATATGCACTAAGTTTGTATAATGATATAAATGCATCATGTTCCCAAATATTGATAAGTTTGGAGAAGCGAGGAGTGCCGCTATACTTAAATATCGTTCGCTCATTCTTCCAAGACAGAGCAGTGTTTCTCGAAATAGGTCAGGGGAAGGTCATACAAAAATGCACGAAGGACTATTTTCAAGGATCGGTACCGGGGCCACTTTTCTGGATTGTGTTAATTGATGATATGCTAAATGAAATGACATCACAGGGAATAGAACGTACGCCGATGATATATGTGTGTATTGTACGGAGATAGTGGGCGAGAAATAGAATCAAAGGGCATTGCTATGCTACAGCAATGTGTAGAAGAATGTAGAAAGTTAAGACTGGAAATTTGTAACAAAATCAAGAGCACTATGGTTTGGTACAAAAAGTAAAAAGAGACGCAATCCTTCATTAAAGATGTCAGAATTGTCAATAAAAATAAAGCAAAGCGATCGATATTTGGGATTAATATTAGATGATAAGACTACACTATAATGGACACATTGGTATGTGACAGATAAGACTTTGAAATTACATTTCAGCCTATTCAGTATTGAATTAACAAAACACAATATTGGACAGAAAGAATTGTTGACACTGTACAAAGGAGCGATACGACCTATCGTGAGTTATGAAGCAAGTGTATGGGGTTATAAGGTATCAAATATGCATGTAGAGAGACAACTTAAACATGTGCAACGATTATGCATTTCTTAAATTAAGCGGATGTTACTCGACAGTTTCGACAGAGCCATTACAGGTACTTATGGGAATAATGCCACTCGACCTATACGTGACGAAGTTAAAATTTCGGACGATATTACGAACGCAGGGAGAGATCTATATAAATGGCGAAAGACTTCCCATGGAAGACATGAAATCTAAAAAGAAATTATCCGATGAACTTGTAAGAGGATGGCAAGTACGATGGGATAAAGCAGAAGTAGGAAGACATACTTACAAATACATACGAGACGTTAAATTTAAATGGAAAAATAGTAAATGATTTTCTCCGCCAAGAGAGATGTCAGAAGTACTCACGGGGCATCGGAATTTTGGGCAATATATAGAATGGATAGGGAAGACTACAGACAAGACATGTATATGCGGTAACGGAGACGGGACTGTGGATCATGTACTAAGGGAATATTACACGAACCAAAAGAAGAAAGGAATGTTTCCCCTGCAAGATAATAGTAAATCAATAGCAACAAAAGGTAGATATAATGATTTATCTGATTATACAACGAATATGTGTTATAAGAAATATCTACAAAAGCACAACATAAATAAAAGGTAATATACAGGATGATTCAGAATTCCTATTATACAGTTATAGGTGTTGTAGAGGGGATTCAGAACAGCAATATTTTGTAATAAACCCATGTCCGGAAAAGCGCCGTTTGGAAGATAAACGACTTTGAACGATGAAAGACAATACACATTGACAGAAGACGGTGTCTCTTGTCACGTGATGTCTTCTGTAACGTCATGTCATGTGTCGTCAGGGAACAATCCAATGAATTGCGCATATACATCAGTTGCCACTGCGCTATCAAGATAGACGGTCCATTACAAAATACCGGAGTACACATTTTCCGAGTCCACCAACATGTTACTCATCTACGGTGAAAGTGGACGAAATGGTCGATTAGCACAACGCCTGTTTTCGTATTTGTCTGTAAACAGTACAATTATACAACAATTATACTTAAAAGGAGAAAATTCACGATAATTACATTTAATTATTTACAGTTGTCTGAAATAGGTTCTCCTGCAGTAAATTGCATTTTGGCGTAAAAAAGGAACTATTTCTTTTACCACGTATTTTGAGAGTAATTGACCCTGATCGGTCTCTTAAAAAACACCGGAGGGCATCATACCCAAGCTGAAGTGAATGTTGAAAACACAAAAACTTCATGTTTATAAAAAGAAGTATATAAAACATAAATGTAAGTTTTCATCAAGGAACCTTAAATAGAATTCTGCAATGCAAATTAAAACCCTTGAATACTGATGTACCGTAATAGAGAACATTATGGTCGACTCTTCCGTTCTTTGGGAAGAGAAATGAGATAAATTTCCATTCACAAGAGACTTCTGAC
This sequence comes from Laupala kohalensis, assembly GCA_002313205.1. NCBI lineage: Eukaryota > Metazoa > Arthropoda > Insecta > Orthoptera > Trigonidiidae > Laupala > Laupala kohalensis. The sequence continues at coordinate 1,277,876 of NNCF01125948.1, forward strand.
ATTCGCTTGTAGCAACAACTAGTTGTTCCTCGTTTAAAAGCTTTTATTGGATTGCTATTATTTCATGGAAAGCACGACTTCGTATTTTAACTTGATGCAGAACAAAGGATGCAACAGATAGGAAGATCTCCATAAGTAATTATTGATAGCATTCATAAAAAACTGTGTAACATATAATATTTACTATGAAAGCTTCCATAGAAATGAATATGATGACAACAATCATTGAATTGCACATATCCACGGTCTGATAGGATAAGGAAATCAACATGTAAAATTATCACAAACAAACAAATGGAATAAACAATTCATTATAACTGATTTGTGAAGAATAAAATAACCAGAATAGATTTAAACATTCATTAATGTCAAATGGAATATCTAATATTTTGGTTGCATCAAAACATTACTGACAAGGATTTTTTAACGTGCAGTATAGCACAACTTGTGTAGTAAGGATGAGCATTTGTACAGTACAAAAACCTGAAATTTTCAGAAAGGAAACATTTTTATTCCCAAGGAAAGTTAAAAGATATTATATAGTATTTGATATGAAATAAATGTAGGGTTCAAAAATTGAGCTTGCTACCTATATTAAATAAAGTGAAGCTTTATTTGCACATTTTATTGCAAATTAAATCCAATAAGAAGTCATATCAGGTAGAAAACATTTCTTACCATATCAACTAATAAATTGTATTTTTTTAAATTGATAACGAATCATTTTTTACCTTTTAGGAAGCATCTAAAGAAAAGTGATGGATCAGTGTGCACCACTTATAATTTTTAAAAAAATTAAACTTTCATCTCTATAGGGATTCGGGACGGCAGCCGGGGAAGGAGAGGCGGCTGGATACTTGTGCAGTACAAAAAATCCTTTAAAAACCCTTTTTTTACTAAGAAAACTAATTCAAGGTAACTATACACATAATTAGGCATTGAAAATTGTTTGTCTAATTTTATCATCCCAAAAGGTATTTCGAAATTTCATAAGGCACAACCCAGAAGGAAATAATCAGATTACGAGCAGGTATCCTTAGTGTTGATGCAAAGTAAGAACTGGAGGAAACGCGGAATCGAGAACAGCTTGAGAACGCTTATGCATCTCGCTCCTCATAACTTTAAACTTCATAAAAACTGACCCGATCTTTCTATTCAAAATTTTCATTTTATTGTATTTTATTTATTATCGTTATATATTATTATTTCACGTAATGAAACACTTTAAATAAAAAACAAACAAAACACTACTTTTTCGTCTGAGGAAAACTCATGAGAGCGGTGACTGACTCATATGTTGCGTAATAGTAACACATGAAAATTAATCAATTTCACTCTTACTTTCTCTTTTTGGGGCCTTCATGGATTAGACATTTTGCTTTGTATGCAGGAAACGCTTGACAACGAATATTCTTATTAAAAATATCATGTCGGAGACACGAGTTTCAGACTTTCAATAGTTTGAACAGAATATTCAACTTTGCTTTTCAACAGTTATTTTATGAGAGAAACACAAATTATGTGTAAAAAAAGCCTAATGAGAAAGGGTATTCCATTTAAGTGCATCACGATGTAGATATTTAGTCACACACCCCCAGTCACTCGGTCCGCACGAAGACACAGAATCTTATCTCTTCGCAACCACCCCCTGGAGATTCCCACTCTCGCAGTTGTTCGTGACCTACTAACCACAAGCAGCTGACTCACAGGTGGTCATGACCTTTCTAGCACATTGCCTTCCTCTACAATTGCACCACATTACTTTTCGTTCTGAAACGAAGAACCTTCTCAGAGCAGAGCAGCTCAGCAAGAAGCATTTCAAGTCAACGAGTACGATTTTTAAAAAATTCAACATAAATGAATCATCGTACTTTTCTCATGTTGGAGTTTTACTTATGTCTAAACCTTAGCTGTGAGACTGATGATTAATGAGCGAACGAAACATGTTTCTTGAGATGGTAATTTGTTTCATCCTGGCAAAATTAGCTCATGCGAGGAGCAAGTAAAAATATTATTTTTAGTCATATAAAAATTACATATCAACGAGAAAGTTTGGAAGAATCCTTTCTCTTTAGACTATTCGAGAAACAAGCTAAGCCACCAGGTTAATTATCTCATGCATCAAGCACTTAATTATAGTAAAGGAGAAAAAACTTTTCTATCAGAGCGGATTATATTTTTTTACAAAGGATAAAGAATGTACAGTACACCATTATCGACTGATAACAATCTTACGATGGGGCTTCCAGATAAGAGACTGACGTGAATTGTTTCCTCTCTCCCTTTTTAATCATGCCTTTTTATGGTTCGCGTTGATTGAGAAAAGATATTTCTATGTTTTTTATTGTATTCCCCAGAAATGTGTGTGATATAGAATCTCGATCTACAATTACTGCAGTACCATGCTATATACTGTGGTTCTAGGTCATCCTTGGGACAACCGCGAATATAGAGGATCGGAGATTAATCGTTTTTGCAATCTGCGGACTTCATACGATTTATGATTATAAATCAGTAGCATCTCCTATTGATATTTCAATTGTTATTGAAAACACTGAAGTTGAGGTAAAATGGAAAATAACTCAGTGACTCTAACTTCAAAGAACTTGACCGTAAAAATTTCAGTGTTTCAGAGACGAAACATTTTCAAACCATTTTTTTTTTCTTTTCTGTAAAATCATTCAGGTAAACATCGCCAAGTTAGGTTGGTACAGTGTGCTGTTTCTATGGAAATATCAACAGATCATAATTATTCGATTTCTCGCTGGAAATTATAACATTTACTGATACATTTATTAAACTCCGCAAAATTGCCTAAAGAAGTCAATTTAAAAAAATCCAAGGTAGATTCACCTTGTATTTGCAAGTTATATGGTTATAATTGTGAACATTTAAGTGCGTACTTGAGTGCTTTATTATTATATTTAGCTCTTCTAAATCATGAGAATGCTCTTGTTAAATATTCACCCGATTGTGGATCATAATGTTAGCCAATGTGTATAAGTGCACTATTAATTTACAGTACAAATAATAATATTCATAATACAGGCCAAATTCCTGCTGGAAGGATTTTTGTAAACGAGCCTTTGCTAACTACTGAGTCCTGTCGACAGGACATTAATTTTTTCATTCATAGGTCCCGTTGGTTGGACGTCAGTCTTTCCAGTAGTTCTTTCTGGGACCTACTACAATCATCTGTGGTCTTTACGCTTTAGATTTAGACAAATATTTAATATATTTCAAATGACAAACGCGCATTTTTAGGTACCAAATATATGAATTCGTAAAAAATGTTGGGTTTGTTTATTTTTTTCTTTGCGTTTGCTTAGAATGTTTCTGTGCTCTTACGTGGAAGTACTGGCGGTCCAATCAGAAGCAAGGGTAAATATCTACAAACCATTTAAGGAGCGTTATACTAACAGGACGATACATCCTTTCGCAACTCTTATATGATCTTTCATTAATAATTAATTGAATGTATAACTGCAATGAAAGCTACTGGGTATGGGTCCCGTCAGCAAAATCAGCGTTGAAATTCAGGTGGTAAATCTTTTTCCTTTAAAAATTTTGTGAAAAAAGCCGATAATATTAATTATTTTAAAGCATTGACTATACTCCACTAGTTAAAGTAAAATGTCTCGTTTAATATTGGGATAGATAGTTTCAGTATGTTCGTTAAGAGGCTCCTTGCGTCTAATCTAAGAATGGTTTCAATTTAATTATGTGTCAGGTCAATAATATTCAAATAAATGCTACAGCAAAGTACAGCGTTAATTAATGCTACGGCTTATTATCGCTATTACAATAATTATTAAATAATATAATCCTATAAAAATGTATTGTGTTCGTGTAGGGACACTAAGAACTTTTAGTAGAAGATATTCCGTTACTTCCTAGTCATTCCTGAACTCAGAAAAATTTAATATTAAATGATTGTCATCATTCCATTTCACGGTAGTATTGTTGATAATAGACACAAAAATCAAATAAACTATCAAGTTAGGAAATACTAATTAGTTTAACTAGTTACTAATTCAAATAAAAGGTAAAATTAATTTTTAAAAGTTAGTTACAATTTTACAAGTAAAGGAAAGTATATGCCAATTATACTTTTCTATGAAATAGATTTATTTTATAATAATGATACACCGTGTCCAGTTTCATAAGAAATACGAAATGTTTGTACCAGAAAAAGTCCTTTTTCAATTTGATACACTTTTAATAAATATTTGTAGACACTCGGATCATGCGATAAAGGAACTATGCGTTTCGTTTCGATATATAAGTTAGAACTGTCCTATTTTCAACAAGCTCATACAATGATACATGTGATTCGTTCGATCATATATGCAGTTAATTACTTGTTGATACTTTTTACAATTTTTATCGAACATAACATTTTGCTCGGTTTACAATTCATCCAAGCATTGCCGAATAGTTCAAATTTGAATATCAAAGGAAACGGTTAAAATAATGCTGAGATGAAATGATAATGCATGAAAGAAAAACAATTTAAATTCTACTTCGACGTTTTTGTGATTAAGAATCTAAAGTGTATAGATAATTATTCTACATAAGTTCACCACTGTCCGTAACGAGAAATGAATCACGTCATGTGTTTGCAGTTAGTAAATTAATTTGATGATTATTTTGATCTGAAAGCATTCAAAAGAAAAGAGCATTGCATGAGCAATCAACCCCTGTATTTACTAAACTCCAAATTATCATGGATCTTCACAGGATTAATGTAATGTGATATTTTATAGTTAATATACGTGAGAAATACTAACGATATATAACACCATTGGCGTATTATTCACAGTATAGGCCAATGGAAATTACATCATTAAATACAACTCATCACTTCTAAAATTTATTATTATTTCTTTTGAAATGAAATAATCAATGATCAACGTTCGATATTGTTGTGTGTATTTTACATTTTAGTGTTCCAAAAATTCTTTTTTTATTTGTACGTTTCTCTCTCTTTCTCTCCACCTTTATGAATGTATTGGCTCGACCCAACTACTTGCGCGTTGTCTTTTTATGATACGAGCTATCATTTGTTATCATTTGTTCAGTTGCCACAATATACGACTCGTTTTCGTTAAAAAATGCGTGATGAGATCTCAACTAGTTCGTAAAATGTAGCAAAAAATTAAAGAAATGAAAAATTCTTATTTCATCTTAAATTACTCATTTAAAATTGGTATTTCAAAAAAACTTCTTCTTGATAATCTCCTACAATGCGAAAGCAACATTCAGTCAAATTTTCAAGTTCCTATCTGTAATAGTTTTTATTCTGCGTTGAGTAATGTGTCAGTCAGTCACTCAGGGCGCCGCTGATTATATTGTTCAATATTCCACCTTCTAGCTTGCTCTCCTCCTACTTTCTAAATTCCTAACTTTCGGGACAACAAAATAACTTTCTATTTTGGTTAAGTATATTTTATCCTTAACTTATGTTTGACTGTTGAACTGAGAACATTTAAGATGCATTATATTACCTCCGAAAAAAATGTTTCCTTCATTAACCCATTGGATCACTTAAAAAGAGCCGTTTCATGACAATTTTATTGAGACAGTTCTCGTTCGCGTTCTCCCGATAGCCGAGAAGGAATAACGAAATAGTCGCTCTGCAACCAGGAGCTGCAGGTATATTGATGCTACACCGGTTTGTCCTGGGGCAAAACCTACCATGAGTTCCACGATTTTCCCAATGTAAGTAAACTAGCTGACTTCCCGCAATTTTGCTCACGTAATATGTTAGCAAATTTCTTCTTTCTCACATATCCAGTGAGAATGATATCCATCAATGTTAGAAGTTTTAATCGTATTGGTGTATATCATCTGTATCTTATATTCACATATGTAATTGAGAAATAGTTTTTAGAAAACACCAATTTCTCATTTCACTCCCCTAGCGGTGAATTTTCGTAAAATCCTTTCATTTACGATAATTTTTCGAGTTACGCACTTCCCAACCCTCAACTTCTAGAGATGCGGTGCACCTCATTTGGTCTGAAGAAAACATAGCTATAAATTGTATACGATTATTCATCTCAGAAAACACAAAACCGATGTATCCGACCATAATTTTCGATCTTCTAATGTTATTTTTACATCTCGTCCTTAATACCCCCAGCAGTGAGAATACCGAACCCTTTATATGATCACAACTTGAACTTAACGGCATTGGTAGTTTTAAAATCACAATCCTAAAACAATGGATCCGATACAATTTTAATTTTTTAATACTTCAAAATTAGTTTTAAATTATTTTTATCTATAAACCCATTTCCACCCCCTCCTTCCCCCCAAGGGGTGCTAGTTTTTTATTTCTTCCATGAGGGCAGAATTTAGACCTGCACGATATCGGGATTTCACTGTCAACTCAGCGACGCCGAAAATTATGAACTCGTATGTGATACCTGTCATGTTCGATATTTTTTTCATTACTTTCCCTTCCCTATGGGTGCTGGTTTGTAAACGTGCTGATTGTGGACTTCGACGTCTTCGATAATGTCACTACTAATTTCAGCGGCCCCGAAAACTACGATCTCAATACTAATATTGGTCACATATTATTATTTTCACATTTCACTCCTTCTCACCCCCAACACAAAAAGTGTTTATTCCTTATAGGGGTGATACTGTACTTATCTGTCAATGAGGGTGTAACTTCAATTCAGTGGTCCCAAAAATGATTTTTTCAACACCAATATCGGTAGTTTTGTATGTTTACTTGTTTTTCATTCCCAGGGATGCTAGGGGTATATTATCTGCAATGTGGAATGATTGTGAACACACTTCGTAGGTGTCCTTGTCCTTCTAAACGGCACAGAAAACTATGGTTGCAATTCTTATATTGGATTTTTCCATTACTTTTAGATGTCATCCCCTTCTCATCCCTTCCCTCGGAGTGTTAGGGATATCTTATCACAGCAGTGCTTGTTGTTTGATAGTCTGCCATCTATGTATCAAGTTTGGTTGAAATTGCACTACGCACTCTAAGAGTTATGGTGGGATACGTATATAAAATATATCAACCCCCATTTCACCCCTTTAGGAGTGGATTTTCGAAAATTTCATTTTTAGCGGATGTCTAACACTAGAAGGAACCTATCTACCAAATTTCAAGTTTGATGTCTTTGTTGTTTATGAGATTTCGTGATTTGAGAGTCAGTGGGTGGTATTTCGCTTATAAATAGATAGCAGAGCAGTGCATAATACGAGCGAACAATCGCGTGTGTGATTTTCAATATTCTAGTAAGATAGTTTGTGAAGATGTCACTTAAAGCGTGTAAACAACAGATATTGAATAATCTATGCTGCAATCAGTTAGACATGCCGAAGTCACTTTTCTTACATCATCGAGAATATGAATATTCTACTCGGAAAACTTGAAGATGGTATCGCATGTATCCAAGAACAATATATTTTTAAGAAATGTTTTACTTTAAGATTCTTTGCGACACTGATTACTCACTTAGAACCTTCCTTCAGAGAAATAGTTAGAGATTACATTTTTTTTTCATTAATAGGGAATTTTCTTTTACAATTTTAATTATAAACTCACAATTTTAATTACACATTTTCCATTCACGTCATGTCGGAAATGTGATGAATGTATTAGATAGTTTTGAATAATGCAATAGTTTTCTTAAAAATACAATAAATCAATTAATTGCATTCGCCCAAACGAAGAAAATTATTCAGACAAATTCACATTTCTTTCACAAAGCAAATTTTCGGTGTTGCGAGTTCAACATGTGACCGTAAGGTTGTTGGGTCGTGTCAATCATGGGAGTAAATTTCTGTGTATTCTGGAGATGTACGACAAAAGAAAGTTATTCATAGTTAATTTCATTTAATTTTTCTAATATTGTCTTCCTATCGTTTTGTTTACATGAGAATATTCACATGTTTTAATAGTATTCTGTCTCAAAGATCACTACAAGGCTTACAGTTCTAGGGGTACCCTAGTCATTATATACATATTACTTTTTTATGTTACGTATACAAAATCCGGTTTTTTATTTCAAATAGTAGATAATGTATGTCAAACTGTTCTGAAAATATTGCACTGTATATCTGTCGAAACAGAGAAATCATCCACGTGAAAAGCACTCGTGACTGAAACAAAGCGCTTGCAGATAAAGGAAACGTTTAATTGAATTTTCCTCTGGTGTAATGGATAGTGTTCACGGATCAATAATGGAATGGGGTGAGTCAATATTATATTGGATGAGCAATTTTGTCAACCAATTGAAGCCTTTCCGTGCGTTTCATGAGAGCAACAGTGGGCTGAATGCCTTAAACTCACTCTAACAACGAAAGTTATGCAACATTCAATGTACACTAAGGAACGAGATAAAATAAAGAAATCGTATTCATACTGAATGGTTTTAGGAATAATACTTTTTAAAATATTACTTCTGAAACGTATACGTTATAACAACCATAAATTCTTATTTAATAGTGATACATACTCATATATGACACTTTTGAAAACTAAATCAACATAACATTCATGAAATACTTACAAACTTAATTGTCAAGAAGTAATCGCAAACTGTGTATGACCACGTGAAGGACAATAAACTAATTAACTGTCCGGAAGCAAACAAGGGACCAGCCCATCAATACCGATGAAGGACACTAAGGCAGAGATAGATTTAACGTTCCAGCATACTCCTAAGATGAGAATAAAAATAGTTACGTGTTACAATAACAACAGAATACCAACAATTTGTATTTTAAAGAATAAATAAAAGTTATTTGACAAATACGTATTAATATCAAATTATTCGATTCTTCGGAATATTTTTTTCGGAATATAAAGTTTATAAATCTTAACAATTAAAATAACCCTAAATACGAAATTAATTATTACAATAGTAGTAATGAGATTGCCGACCGTTGGTCAGACCCTAGAAAATCTGTATACAAAATCCGTCTCTATCCGAAGGAAAATCAGGGAAAAACCCGTGCCGGAATGGGATGGCCACTTATTTCATAGTAATATGAAAAAAAAGAGGTTAAAACATTTTACATACTTCTATTCCTTATTTCTTCCATTCTTAAATATCCCCGTAAAGTCCAAGTATTTTAATTATTCTCTTTTTTCTCCTCTTTTCTTTAACATCAAGAAACGCCTGCCATATTTCTGCAAGTTTTAGTACGCTATTTTAATACGTTTAAATAATTAATAAATAAATACTCTATTTGTGGTAGTACTGAGACCAATGTTCATTTCACAACTTTGGAAAAAATAAACCTCTATTTAGATAAAAAGTGGGTATGTTTTTTACCTGCAACTAGTGAGCTAAGGATAGTGCCAGAATTGCATCTTAAGCGCTTTAAGGAAACCCATCAAACACTATGGATTTCAGTACTGACACTATGGATTTCAGTTCTCAACAGAAAAAGGCAGTAAAAGAACTGTTATGATACAATCTAAATACTCGCTTATTTCTTGGTTACAAATATGTTGTTTTTGATGCATATCATTAAAGAGAATTAAACATTCTAAAACAAAACTGAACATCCAAACATGTTCTTTGCTTTGTATTTCGCAAACGAACTCAATTAAGACTCACCCTAATACATTTAAAAATGNTTTCTCAACAGAAAAAGGCAGTAAAAGAACTGTTATGATACAATCTAAATACTCGCATATTTCTTGGTTACAAATATGTTGTTTTTGATGCATATCATTAAAGAGAATTAAACATTCAAAAACAAAACTGAACATCCAAACATGTTCTTTGCTTTGTATTTCGCAAACGAACTCAATTAAGACTCACCCTAATACATTTAAAAATGAGCACCAAAACGTAAAATCATAACTCGGGAAAACTCTCCTCAGTTGTAATTGTAAACCAACAAACGAATAGAGACATAGGTACATTTAATGCTCACTTAAGGTAGTACTAGTGTAGGAAGAATTAAATTACTAATATCTTAAATCGGCATAAATAAACAGAGTAAAATGAACTTATTGTGATTTCAACTTGAAAAACACACCTCACCGGCCATTTAAATGAAAAAAAAATTGCTTATATAATTAATAGTATTATACATTACGTCTTATGGAGAAAACACTTATTTACAAAATAAGACCAACTTTTAAATCACGAAAGTGGTAGACATCACGAAAGTTTACTTTGAATTGGAGTAAATTTTCCGTAGTGTGTTTACATCACTTTTATCTATAGGTCACCGAACGTTTGAAAAAGGTGTTTAACTTTTTCCGCGGTGAGATGCATAAAACATGAAACCGTTGTGCTCGCCGCCACGCTTTTACATGCTCTTGTGTATTTCAAACGTGTCAAATGAGTTTCTGAATATTGTTTGTACTCTATTATTAATTGATAGAAATTAATCATGTGTTTTCACCATTATTATTCATATTGTTGTGTTTTATGACAATTACAATAAAAAGAACGAAAACAATTATACATCTCTGTGATTTGACTAACCTAATAGTATACGCGGATGTACTCACTGCGTTCTGCCTTGGGCATTGTTGGACCGGGATGGCGAGGGCGGCGTCGCAGCAAAGCAAGAAACCCGCCTCCTGTTCCGGGCTTCCCTCCGCCTCCGCCACCTCCATCCACATCGCCACGCGGGGGCGTCGCCTCCTTGCGGCGCACGCATCCGCACAGCCCACCCCCGCCTCCTGCTCCTGGCATTGCCTGCTTCTGTAACATTCATTTCATGCGAACTGTCACTACAACATCGAGAAGAGCGTTTTGTGCATTAATTACTCTGTAGAGGTCAAAGGGTAACCGATAACTATGGTGAGCGAATCAGAGATGCAGTGTAATTGATATGATCTTACGATAGAGTTTGATGGACATATGATTAACGTGTTTTACGCAATACCGGAGACTATCCTTTTTCGGTTAAAATTGAATCAATCAATTTCTTTTTCTGACCACTTGTCCTCAATATTCCAACATTTGTCCTGGGCTTTGCTTGGACATTTATAAAACAATAATTGGAACAGCGAAATATAAAATATTGTAGTTGAATAAAAGTTGTCTCGTTCTAATACCTTGCAAGTTTCTTATGGTCAAATATGGAAAAGTCAATTGATGAATCGGATAGAATATAATTCTGGAAATCTTTATTTACAAGAGAAAGACAGAGCAACAAGAATCTACAAAATTGCAAACCAGACAATATCAGAGAAGATATTTCATTCTCAAAATGAAACATTCCATAATGAACATTATAATCCAACTAAGACCATGTGTAGACAATGAAATTCTTATGTACAATATGCCCTCATCTATTCAACGCGACATATAAAACTCCTCCACGAATATCAGTAGAGAAGAAATATTGTTTCATAATACACCAGTGTGATTTTCACGCTGTAGAACAACGAATAAAGGAAAAAGACCTTTCGCCATCTGGCTTTACCAACTGTGGATACTCAATGTTGGAGTAAACGTCTTGCAGTTAGAAGGTAAATTTCAACTTCGATGAGATTTTTAACTCTTTACATAATTTGCTTTCATACTGTCTGACCCAAAATCCACACGGTTGGAATACACCATTCCCTATGAACAATCAAGACTATCCTACAGCTGACGAATAACCTGTGATAGGAGTCCGAAAACAACCCAGTGTTCGAATAGAAAACTCGATCATTTTATCATATCCATGGTGGGTGAACTTGACGAAAAAGATAATTCAGTCATTGTTTTATGCTGTTCAAAAATGACCACTATTTGTGTTACATACAAACGGATTCCATTTACTTCGCGTAAAAAGTTCATACAGTGGTTTATTGATTTATACCCAACTACAGAATGGGTTTCTCGAGGATTGTTGATCAGTAATACAATACGTAAAACATTGAGACTTTGATTCTGAGGGATAATCTGTGCCAAGAATACAAATAACACGAAGTTAAAATTAAAATTCGCACATAGATAATATAGAGTTCAACAAATAAAGAAAATACAGACATTTTCAGACGTTATACTTACCTATACTTACACATTTTCGTATTTATCATTCGGCGTCAACCTATTTTGAATTGAGAGAACCAACTACCCACATGGGTTCGACTTGCTCGTTCAGAAAATTTCTTCATAAGTTCAGAAAATAAAACCTTCCGTACTGAGAGCCATAAACTTCGCGATGTGTTTGTACTCAACGATTAATACATTTTTCCTTGTAGCTTTTTGACAGTTCCGTACTTTTGCACTTCATCCTAGATGTTTATTTTCAGAATCAGCTTTTACGGTTTTAGCAGTTTCCCTTTATCGAGAAGGAGAAGAAAACAAAGAAAGCTTTGGAGTCGTCAAACAGAGAAACTGCAAGAAGTAGCTCTCCTATCTCGAGAATCCAGTTCGCGCTGACCCCGAGAATCCAGAAACAAAAATACGGTCAATAACTAAACATTATTACTATTTGTCCACAACAAATATATTCCGCCATCGACTCATTTGGAACTCGTTTTTTTTCCTCCACGCAGAATCACAAGCATTCATTTGCATTCACGCTTAAACTCTTATGATTTTTAAACACTGTACTCAGAATAATCTATAGTTCGATAATAATTTGTATATGTATAATTAATTTTTATGTTAAATTACAACCATATTGACATTCTATTAGTACTATAACTCGAAGCTAACTTTTTATCTTATCTAGGAATTTTTGTTGAAATTTTTGAATCCGCCTCTGCCTTAGGGCCCTTGATCGGAATTGTTGGGATGGTCCCTTACTTGCTTCCGGATAGAAAATTAGTTTCGTGTCCTCCACTGTTTGTACTGCTTTTTTGACTATAAAGTTTAAATTTATTTATTTATTTATATTTATGAAATTTGTATTAACACTTGTAGGCCTTTTGTATGTGACATAAGAGTGATTGAGTTGACTATATCTCACTCAATTATGGTCGAAGGAGTAAAAAATATTTTATCTGAAAATCAAAGTCCTTTTTCCAATGTTTTTCGTAGTTGACATGTTATTAAAAACTCCACATCAAAGGTAAAGAAAAAACACGAGGAATACACACAATGATGAGCGTATTCACTCAACAAAAATTCGAAGGTCAAAGGTCGAATGTCAAAAAGTCCTTCAAGTAAACAACACCCTTGGGGTTTGTGAGACTGAAGTACAAGGAAGTATAAACCGAAAAAAGACGATCTCACGTATCAGCAAGTTCGCGAGTTACAGAGACTATCTCTCCGTTAAAATATAACAACATCTAACCAATTTCTAATCAATGAGCTACGATGATTTCTATACGAAGATACATTTCTATCCTGCAAATTTCATGCAGTGGTGATCAAGAATGAAAAATAATGGCGACGATTTAATATACGAAGAGATAAATATTTTGACGAAACTTTATTTTTTACAATGAAAATGCTTTTTGAATCGCTTATAAATATGTATTGTCAAACCAAATCATTTATATAGGCCTACAATACTTTCAAAAGAAGTGAATATTATCGAAACAAACACTACGATTACTGAGGATAATATACTAATTGTTTAATAAACTGTTAATGTCTTAATCCAAAAACACAAATGAGAACGAAAATAACAATCTACAAATAAATATTAGAATCTACCTGCAAATAACATAATTCATAATTTATTATAATATAGTTATGTATAATTATAAATTTTTAGTTGTATCCTCGATGCATACAATGTGAAAAAACATTGTAAAAAGATTTCAATGTGTTAAAACAATTGCAAAGTATTTAATACTCAATTAATATTTCTGCGTAAAAAGTTATGATTAATTATTCCGATTTCCAAAAAATATTATCATTTTCTTCCAGTGTACGATAGACAATATCTAAATTACATTTTTAAACCAGCAATAAATGAAATAGGCAGCACATGACAAATTCTCCTTCGTAAAACATTCATAAGTAACAGTAATTAATCACAGAGTCAAGATAGCTTTTGCACATAAAATCAGCATAGCGTGACCTCAGATACGTACTGGCCAGAGGCAAATATTTATTTTCGGCTGCATCGGTGTCAGATTTAGAAATGAATCGGCTAAGAATAACTGGGTAATGATGCAAAAATTATTAGGCGCTATCGTGCCTTAAGCTCTGGTAAATCAATGCATCGTGTTTTCAGCGTCGCTACATGTAATCTCGTAACGCCTTTCTTCATCCCAAACAATGAACAACGGTGGATATCTGTTTTCAAGAAGACGCAAATATCATGATGTATTGTGATGTAAAATGGCAACCAATTATTTAAATTTAACACTACTGAAATAATAATTACTTTAGTAAAAAAAGTCAAAAGTCAAACTATCCCTGAACAGGTCCCGGAGGTGCCCAAGGGGTTCGAAGTTACTATAGTTTTCTACTAATTGAACTCAATAAAATTTGATCTCCATCTTCGTGAAATAAATATGCAAAATTGTAAAGTTAAAATACTCTTGAATATTTCAGAATAAAAACCCTGCAATATTCCAGAGAGAATACTTCACCGGACTTCAAGATAAAAGGTTTAATGCATTTCTTAAAAAATCAACGCCAACCTCCTAAAACTTATACATTAATTTTAAAAATCATTGAATATTGAAGACGCTGCGAAAATAACCTATAATAGAAGATGCTATTGATACAAAAGACAGTGACGTCTTTCGTTAAATAAAAATCTTTTTATCCTATCTCAAAAAAGATATTCTTTAAATCTACGAACTTTCATACTTCTAATTAATTTACTCCAGCTTCAGAAATTATATATTTAACTTAGGTGAATGTTTATTTTATTTTGTAATATAATATGATGATATTTGGCCCGTGATTTTTTAGTGAAACTAATATGAGTGTACCAATCAGTGAGCTTATTTTCTAGTAAAAGTAAAAAAAGATACAATGGCAACCCAGTATTTCGTTTTTAAGTAAACGTAATAAATTAATGATAAGTCTGGACTTCGAAATTGATCGAAGGTACCGAATCGTGCGTAGTCACCTGTAAGGTCTTTGTTGAATCAAATGGAAGTGAGTGGCGTCGCCAAGAAGTCAAATTAAGAATTTGCAATCCGACTTTTTAATTTTAAACTAAGATTTTTAATTCTAAACTATAATCAGAAAGGAAATCTTTCGAATAAAAATTTAAGATTACGATTTAGAGATAATATTTGTATTGATACTTCTTTTGAGGCTATTAAAAAAGGAAATATTTATAAAAAATTAAAAGAAAAGATATAGTAATATTAGTAAAATGCTAAGGAGACGCTTTTCCACGGAAGACGTTTAAGGGAGGATACCTCTATAAGTCAGTCGCTCCCTCAGATTTCCCAGTTTAATATTTTTCTTCAACTTCAATTTGCCAAGTAAATATTTTCTTTTAACACTTCGTCTTGTCTCAAGTCTTTCTCGATAAAGGTCAAAACTCGTAGCCACACTCATGCCATCTTTATTTTCTTTGAATTCCGAGCCAGACAGACACCAAAAACGTTTCAATTGCTAGGAGGTGCTGAACTTCGTAAAAATTATATAATAGCGAAAAATTTTATAAAAATACTATTCAAAATGCTAAAAAAACTTGGAAGGAAGCAGAAGCTAACAGAATTCGTGGTATCGTAAACAATAAAAATCTCAAAGACTCTTGGTCAACTATTTTTATGCTCTGACAAAATCAAATACAGAATACTATAGAGGCGGAATAGTGGGAGAGACATTTCACGTCGATATTCTCAAAAAATTCACTGAATCATATAGAACAAGTTCAATACTCAGAGATATTATCTATTCCGGAACTAGATGAGCAAATTTCAGATGATGAAATTTATAAATCAATTGCGGACCTGAAGGGAGGGAAAGCGGTTGGGGTGGATACTTTACCTCCAGAACGCATAAAAGTAATAAGCGAAGATCTAACTTCTATTTTATTAGAAACTTTCAACTATGTGTTGTCTACGGGAACTTTTCCGGACAGTTGGAGTAGAGCCGTAATTCAGCCAATATAGAAATGTAAGGGAGCATAAATGATCCAAATAATTACAGAGGAATATCTCTTCACGGTGTCGTGGGTAAGGCGTTCTGTAAAATATTGCAAAAACGGTTGACTCTCTGGGTAGAAACGCATAGCAAGCTATCCCCACTTCAGGCGGGATTTGGAAGCAGCACTATTGATAACATTTATGTATTAAATTCACTCGCGGAGAAAGCGACGTCAGTCAAGAAAGGAAAGTTATATTGCAATTTCGTGTCTAGAAAGCATTTGACACTGTCGACAGGCTTCAACTCTGGGGGAAACTGGGGGAAAAAGGTATTTCACAAAAGTTCATCAATGCACTGCGAGCAATATACAATACGGATAAGGCATGAGTTAGACTTCACGAAAATTTGTTAGTGACTTTTTTTCCTGTGAATATTGAAGCGAAACAGGAATGTGTTCCTCTCACCGTTGCTCTTCGTTCTGTTCATTGATGATTTTACGGAATATCTACTTAGAGACAATATAGATGCACCTAGAAATCTCAGGGATAACGATTAATTTTTGCAGACGACCTAGTAATTTTTTTTCTAAATCGATTACGGGGCTACAGGTGGGACTAAAATGTTTAGAAGAATTTTGTGATGATACAAAATTAAAAATAAATACAGGCAAGACGAAAATTACGTTTTTTTTAAATTGTTGGGTTTTTAGAAAAATTAAAGATGGACGTTCAAGTAAAAGACAATTGATATTGTAAAATAATACATTTACCTAGGAGTTAATATATCTATGAACTTGAACTGGTATAGACATAAAGAGATAGCAAAGCGTAAGGGAATATTCGATTGAACGAAATACGGAAATCTGCAATTAATGTACCCGAAATATTACCTAGACTCACAGACATGATATTCAGTTCATTAGTTATACCGGTGATTGCATATGGGGCCGAAATTTGGGGAAATACTAACAACTCCATTTTTTATCCATTACAGAATGTATATTTAAAAGAGTTTCTCCGTCTTCCGAGAAGCACTGCAAACTGCGGATAAGATGGGAGTTTGGAGAATATTCACTAGATGTAAATTTGAAATTAAGAGCGCTTAAATACTGGTTAGAAATCAAGAATGATTCTAGGAATGAAATTGTGAAACATTGGTTCGAAGAAAGTACAGAAAGAGGTTGGAGGTGAAAGATAAAAACACTTTTATTAAGTCTAAAGCTCAGTAACACGTGGGACAAAGAATTATACATAGACAATTACAGAGCAGATTTGAATGAAATAAAATTAGCATTACTTAATCACGAAAAACTGTAATAAATAGATTAGAAAAACGTTCACTAATAGTTCAGGTAGTAGTTGCAGATCAATGAGTGAGGAAGTCATACATTGACTGGCTAAACAAAACCGCGAGCGGGTTACGCATGGTCCAGACTTGGGGGTTGGAAACTAAAAAAATCGAGAATTCTATTGAATCATATTGGTCCACTCTGCGAAGAATATGAAGAATGGATACATTTCTTGTTACAATGCGTTGCAACTAAACGATCTAGGAAACTTTGGCTACGGGAGGAAAACTATGGGGATAGACCGCGAGATGTAACGTTCGGTATCGAAGTCATGAAAGATAATCGATCACCGGTAGTGCAACTCCTTGGAAATTTCTTCAATACAGTTAGAGGAAAGAGAGATAAAAGAATTTTCTGAGTTTGCAGTAGTGGATGAGAATGATTCTACCGGCCTTCCTTAATTATGTTACAGGTCCCTTAATTCTGGTGGATGATGAAATGAAACAGATTATTGTAAGAAATGAAAAAGTGAAATGAAGAAAAGAAAAAATGATTTGTAAATATGTAATGATGTGTAATATGTAAATATGTATAATACTTGTGTAACTGTATAGTGTATTGTGTAACTGTATACATGTGTAAATACGTAAGAATATGTAAATATGTTCCTTGTCCTCACCGTTGGTTATCCGTTGTTCCCAACTGTGCTTAACGAACACACCAGCAGCCGTAAAATTTTAATTCTACTATATTCATATTTAGGGTAAATTACATTTTGTAATTTAGGGCAAACTTTATTTTGTTTCGTTAACATTAGAATACATTGGTAGATCGTACACGATTATGACAAAGTGCGGAAAGCGTAACTGCAAGTTCCTTAGGAGTTGTTGGCACAGCCCACGGCAACTACAGGGCCAAATCACAGGTGAACGGGCCCTCAGCCCCGCCAAAAATATGCTATATTGTAACCATATTGTAAATAACAAATAAAACCCTTTTCAATTCAATTTTTTTTTTTGAAGAGTGAGTCAAATTGACGAAATGGGGGAAAATGTACTATTTTGAAAAACTAGTTCAGTTTGAAACGTTAGAAAACATATTCAATGAAACAGACACCTGAACGATGAACGCTTTATTTCTGCGCTATTCATACAATAAACTTAATATTAACAATACATAAATATTGTGACATTAGAAAGACTTGCTAATATTTTTATGTGAAACTAATTGTAGGTGCTTGAAGGAATTGCTTGACAAAATGAAACAATGTTATTCTTTACCCCAATGTTTCATTAGAGTACCTTCAAAAATATTTTAGCGGTACATGTAAAACCAGAACATGGCAATAGAAATAAAGGTTAGGTCCATTTTCTATACGAGGTGTAGATTCCTCTTTCAAATAAATGATTGCAATGGCATTAAAAAAATTAAATGGACAGTTGATAATAATATTGAAGATAAACGCAGATTTATTTTCATTCTTATCTAAGGAGTGTGCTGAAATTTTAAATCCGCTTCTGCCTTAAATCCCTTGATCGGGATCGATGGGATGATCCCTTGCTTGCTTCCGGAGAGTAAATGAGTTTATTGTCCTGCAAGAGGTCATGTGCAGTTTGTAACTGCCTTTTTGATATTGAATTTATTTATTCGTTCATTCATTCATTCAATAAACAACTCTAAGTTTCATTTCCATTATACCAACGAGAATTAATTTTTTCGAAATACATATTTGTCTTTCTTGAAATCGCTATTTAGGTATCTGATTTCTTCATGTAACCTTTTTCCGCGTTCTTGTTTTGCGAACTTGCATCTTCAAGGAAACGTAAAAGACACAAAATTTACCACTAGAAACCTTTTACAATCCATGCATTATATTGCAATATTATTCCAGTGAGAATACGTGAGTCACTGTGACATTTGACATTCAGCAATTGCTAAACTGCGCATCCTATCAACAGTCGTGTATCTCTTCGGCATTTAACTCCCATAATCTCGCAGTGGAAACTGAAGGTCGTGCACGAAACACGGGACTCACGCAACCCTTGCTTCTTTCGCTGGGAGATACTTCACTTCCATTACATACAATTCGAGCGGTGTGATCAAAGAACTTTCATGTGTTGTCTTCAATGTGCGTATTGTCGTAAATAATATTATCAGACTTTATTATCGGACTTTATTGTAGTGTTATGACACCTCTGTGAAATTTCTTTCATTTATTCTCTATTTATATGCTGCTCATGTTGACCTCTTTCAGACGAATTCTTAGGGGTGTATCACACATACAATAGCCATCATTCGAAGAGTAATGTGTTCTTGTAAGTCTTCAATATGATGCACTACAAGAGCACAATCCCAAAGGAGCGAGATTCAATCATTTAACTTTCCTTGACATTTAATTCAACTATGATTGATTATTAGCAATAAAATTGTAAAAATTATATTTATCTATTATTGGAATCTTTATATTCGTTATGGAGTACATAGGTAATAAATATTTGATTCCTCCTATTCGTTGTGAATATTCAACAAACATTTAGTTTTGATTACTTCTACTTTATATAGTACTTGCTATATTTGAGACATAAGCTTTTTATTATTTTTTTATAGTTTTTATTGGATTGTAGAATACTTTTGTAAATGTACTTGAGATCTTATTCGCTGACACATTTTCAACATGAAGTGTTATTGTTTTGGAAAAATATTTCAGGTTTCAGTCAATAGTAAAAATAGTAGTATTACACTGATATTAAACTCACTAATATTAGATGTAAAAAGGAATATATCCCACTAAATGTATCTGTGTACTCATCTAAACTCCGAGCAGGATGATCAAGTACCTGCCTATATCTCATCTAATACAAAATCTATTTGTTTTATTAAATACATATTATGAAACACATTTCTTGTTTTGAAGTTTTTGTGTATACTATAAGTAAAGGGATTGTTAATGGGGGACTAAAGTTACAGTTTGGTCCTTTGGTAGATTCCGTATTTTTCGAGAAACTGTATTTCACCACCGGCCTTTGAAGACTACGAAAGAGATGAAAGCTGAATATTTTAGATTTATTTTATAATGTAATTTTAACTCAGATGTTAGTTAATAAGTATGGGAATCCTATCGTAATTATTTCATTCCTTGATCTCTTTTGACAATTTGTTTATAAAATGTAATATTAACTAAAATATTGTTTGTAAAAATTGTATTTCATGGCTCTCTAATACGTTTATATTTTTTACCTCACAATAAAATCGTAATGAAGGTCGTTGGAAAAGTTGATTTCAAGAATGAAACTTCATTATCAAGATATTTTTATTTATAAAATATCGCAAATAGAGTTGTGAGTAGTGATGCAAGTATTTAAATAAAAATTGTGAAATTTAGACTTTTATGACGAAGTATATGAAACAGTTATTCACTGACGAAGTTAATTTCACTGCTATTTTTGTTAACTGGGTTGCAATATGGTTTTCGGCTATATGTCTCATGTACTCTTGTGACATTCCTTTTTTTAAATTATTGTCCTCTTTACCTCTAAAAATACATTTTTACTCCCAGGTACGGGGAATATATTTCCATTCAACCTTGAAACATCCGCTGAGAACATATATTTTAGTTTACCGACAAAAATAACACTTTGGAAAATTTGAAAATTTTCACCAAATCTAAATTATGATGTATAAATTTCTGAAAAAGTTTCAAACGCTGACTGAAATTTACCCACTTTTAAATTATCTTGGTTAGTTGTGCTCCGCACTGTTTTGATAGGTTCTTGTAAACAAGTCTAGAAGTCAATTGTTCGCTGAACGGTATGGCCTATTCACCAACATCACGACTTGCGAACAAATCACTTCGCAATTCGGCTAATCAGGGACGCGTCAAATGTCACCTCAATTCCAGTAACCCCTAAACGTTTCAAGTTTCAGTTCAGAAATTGAAAAAAAAGGAAACATGTATATTAGGTAAGTCATACAATAACCATGGCCATCTCCAATGCATAGTCTAGGATGGTCAGGTAGATGGATTTTTCTATGGAAATATCTAATTAGAAAATTACTCAAAATTGTGTTAAACGGCCAGGATAAGACCAATTCAAACTCCCGGGCGATGCTGAGTTAATTCAACTAGTTTCTGGTTGTTTCGTTGCATTTGGAATATTATCAGATGCATTTCATCTAACACGAGCTTTGTGTTTTATCTTCTCAATTTATTGAGTCACTTGGTATTTACTGCTACACATTGTACAAACATTCATTAGGCAGGTGATACTTCACAAATATGATTACTCTGCAGTATTTAAAACTGT
This sequence comes from Laupala kohalensis, assembly GCA_002313205.1. Taxonomy (NCBI): domain Eukaryota; kingdom Metazoa; phylum Arthropoda; class Insecta; order Orthoptera; family Trigonidiidae; genus Laupala; species Laupala kohalensis. Next base: position 1,299,421 of record NNCF01125948.1, read on the forward strand.
TAACATAAAAATCTGCTACTGTTGCAAAACAAAGAGTGTTCAATACAAGAAAAAACTGCTGAATGGCATTGACACACCAACATTTCCAACATCTTTAGTCGAGTGGTTCCCTTTATTTAGTCAACAGTTGCATGGGCAAGTAGAATATTGGAAAAAGAGAAGTTGTGTCGCTGAATATTTACTAGTAATTGGAGAAATAAACTGACCGAAAACTAAGTTGTGTTTCGAATAATAAATTAGGAAACAATTGACATTGGAAAGAAAATTCTTTCTATAATTAGTGAATTTATTTATAGGGAATATAAAACCTCATCATTCAGTACTACAACAGCATTGCCTAAAATACTCAATACATTAATTGATGTAAATGTACATCACAAAGTATGAATATTTACCACGGATCTTCAGTCTTAACACACACCCCGGAACTTCTGATCGTCATTTTCTTCGTCACATGTTTACGAAAGAGCTTTGTAGATTGCTATGGCGAAATTTCTGATATGTGTCTAGTATCTGTTGTTGTATAATAATTAAGGCCAAAAGAGGTGAAAATTATTTATTCAACAGTACTTAAGAAAATCGATTCCCTATCATATTACTAGAATACATCCTTCAGGCAAAACAATGTAATGCGGATAAAGAATATCCTGTTTTGTGAATACGGACATATGAAAGCTTTAATTAATAATTTATTTTTGAATAATAAGTTCCTTAAAATTGTTTTCCCGGACAAACTCTATTATGTTTATTCATATTATGCTCCAAAATATTCATCCATCATGCTTTACTTTTCATTTCCAGCGATTTTTCTTGTTTATTAGTTTAAAATCATATTAATTTTATTAAAATCTAGATTATCTAGCTATGGCAGCAAATAGTAAAAATCTTTTGTAGTCCGGATTGCAAGTCCTAAACCGTAAGGGTTGTTCCCATTTCACCTTTCTACGGCGTCTGATAGCTCTTCTTGTTAGCCCTCGAGCTATTAGGTCCAGAGGGAAGAGACTGAGAGAGACGCGTTCGTGCGTGGCATTCGTGGAGGAATGGCAGGATCCCACGAAGGAGAAAGGAAAGGATTTCCTTGCGCAGCATCGCTCTTCTTCTGTCAGCAAAGGCAGGCACTTGTCTCTGACGCACAGGAAACGTTCCGCAGATGTCTCTCGAAAGAAATCCGACGCGATTGGGTAATACTGTCCTCGAAGATCACTCTAACTTAGCTTGAAATGATATCGATTGATAGAGAAGTCCTCTTCATTCGAAAATTAATGGAATCGGTATATATAATACTGTATTTAAAAGAAATATTAAAAATGTAATAGAAAAATCCTGTATGTATTATAAGTATCCAAATAATTAAATACAAATTTTTTGAAAGAAATATATGAATACTCCTGAAATACGTTTTAACTTCCGAAAGATATAACATAAAATACGCTGTAAAATAGAAAATTGTTATTGGTAAGGATTTCTTTTTGAGCACTGAAAGGAAAAGAGTATTATCTGAAGACGAGTAACACGATATTCTTGTAACCGGTTATCAAATATTTTTGGAGTAGGATACATTGTTTTTAAACCAATACAATATGTGAAGGAATTATAGCTTTAGTCTCTATCTGTCCAATTTATTTCCCTTTCTTCCCATAAAGTCCCCGTTTTTTGCCTTATTTTGCATTCTTCATACTTCATAAACTATTTCAAGTATGACGTCACTACTTCCCGTTCAGTTTATTTTCTACTACCCTCAATATTAAAATGTTCTGGAGAACGCGAAAAGAATGTTGAAATTTCAATGAAGCCTTAATTCATATGCAACGTAATATTTATTTAATGTAATACAGGTAAGAACATAGCGTTATTATTACACTCAGCCTCATGATCATTTTTACGATGGATAATAAACATGTCCTTGCAACATAACACAAACTATTTCTGGAATTTTTTGTAAATAAATTGTCCAAATGATATATAGTAGTGTGCATAATTAATTAATGAATGACAAATAAAGTAAGGAATTTCAAAATTTTTGAATGATTTGTTGTATTATGTTAACAAAATGAAATAAAATAAGATTTATTTTGTGTCGATATGTCCATTATTTTTCATTTATATTTTTGCTCTTATGGTTTCTGCTCATAATACACAATGCAAGTAAAATTACCGTATTAAATATGACATAAAAGTCAACTATAAAATACAATTTTAAAACGTTTACAAAATATTACCCGCATTATGATGCCGCTCATCTTGTACACCAACTCATTCCTCTATATTTGCCACGGATGTAGTTAATAGCGAGGGAGAAAAACTGATGCATGCATTCATGATTGAATCTTTCGTTTGTAACACATTTTCCCCTTGTCTGTGAACTTTAACACGTAATATATATTTAATTATTTAAACATATTTAATTAATTTGAGTTTTCTTAATTTGTCATGTGCAAATTTTAATTCATAATTATATAACTATATTTATACGATTTTTCTTTTTTTTTTTCTTTGTTCTCTGTTCTTAAGTGATGATGACAAAATTTCATCGAACATATTTGACTACCAAAGATACAATGAATGAAAAGTGGTTTTCTGTAATAGCTGATGATTTCATATAATATTATAATAGTGTACGTATTATTTTAAGTTGGTTTTGTTCTCATTCCAGTGTGTAAGCAATTCACACAATTTTCAATTTTATAAGAAACTAGCTCAGTACCCTCGGCTTTGCTCACGTGAATTTTGTAATATGTCTGTAACTGTATTCTACTTCATTGATATCCAGTGGAAATGTTATCCATTGATGATGGAGGTTTGATAGTACTTGTGTATCAATCCCCCATTTTCACTGATATAATTGAGAAAAAGTTTTCATAAACACCAATTTCCCATTACACCCTTTTGGGGATATTTTCGATAATTTTTCGCTCTTCCCAACCCTCACCTAAGAGGTGTCATGCATAATGTAGGAGTATAATGCCATTGGAAATACGATTATTCATCTCAGAATTTAAACAAAAAAACAAAAAACATGGACTCAACCCTAATATCGGCCGTTTTACGTTATTTTTGGGCCTCGCTCTTCCCACTCCAGCTCTAAGGATACTGTGTGATCTTAAAATTAACGACATTTGTAGTTTAAAAATCTCATCAACCCTAATACTATGGATCCAATACAATTTTCATATTTTTATATTTCAAAATTGGTTTTCTTTTCTTTTTATCCATAAACCTATTTCCACCACCCCTACTCAAGGGGTACTAGTGTAGTTTGTTTAATGAGGGCTTAGTTCAGACTTACATCGGTATTTCACCAACATCTCAGCGACTCCGAAAATTATAGACTCGTCACTGGTACATCATGTTCGATATTTTTTATAGCATCTCCTTCCCTAGAGTTGCTGAAGTCACTATTAATTACACTGGAGTGACTGACTGATTGTCAACTTTGACGTCTCCGAGAGTGTCACTATTAATTTCAGCGGCCCCGAAAACTACTATCTCAACACTAATATTGGTCACTCTTCATTATTTTTACATTTCACTCCTTCTCACCCCCAATATAAAAGGTTTTATTCCTTATATGAGATGATGGTGTACTTATCAAAGCAATAAAGGTATCACTTCACTTCAGGACTCCCAAAAATGATTTATTCAACACTAATATGGGTTGTTTTTTATTATGTTTACCTGTCCTTCATTTCCACCCCTACCCCGAGGATACAAGGGTATAATATCTGCTATGTGAATTGATTGTTAACTTACAAAGCACCGGGGACGCTCTTGTCTGTCTGAACGGCACCGAAAAGTATGATTTCTAAACCAATATCGGATTTTTTCATTATTTTACATGTCATCCCCTTCTCACCCCCTCCCTAGGGGTGCAAGGGATGTCTTACCACCGCAGAGCTTTGTTTCATATAGTGCATCGCGTTTGGTTGAAATTGCTCCAGGCACTCGAGAATCATGGAGGGATACATACATAAAACATTCCAACCCCCATTTCACCCCGTTAGGGATGGATTTTCGTATTTTTTCTTAGAAAATGTCTACACCCTAAAAGGAAACTATCTGCCAATTTTTTAAATTTGCAGGCTTTGTAGTTTCTGATATTTCGTGATAAGAACGTCAGTGAGTGGTATTTCGTTTACACATATTTTCAATATAAGCATGTTTTTACCTGTCACATGTGTGACATTTATATATTATGTCACTTGCGTTGCTGAATGCAACGTTGTGTCAAAATTTGAAGTAAATCGATCCACTACTGTTTGAGTTTTGCGAACACAAACATACGCAGGTTGAATTTATATATAGAGAGAGATAGATTGCTTACTTGGATGCTATAAATGAAACTCATATTTTATGAAATTATATTATGAAAACCAGAATACACCAACGTCTGAGCAGGTTAGCGTTATATCAACATAAAAAAGAAATGGAATAACTCACAACTTAATAACATTAATTGTAAAATTTAAGTTAAAAATTTGAATACGGACCCCTAAGTAGCTTGCTTATTCGAAGTATAATCAAGTAATCTAAAGTGCTTTCATACGTGAATTCACATCAATCCTTGCCCTAAGGATGACAAATAAATATATTTTCAGTAGCTTTATTATTTACGTAAGGAAATTTATAGAAATTTCCGTTGTTCAGTTTTAGTTGACGTCACAAATGTTTCCTTGATTCTGTATTTACGTACAGTTTTCGACCTTTACTTTTAAGCGAACTAATTCAACAACATTCGTGGAGTTCTACTAATTTCCGGAAAGAGTAACTCTCCGAGAGCGAGTTTATTCTTCAGACAAAGTGTCCAATGCAAAGAAGAAAATCAAATAAATTACGACAAAGAAGGAACTCAAGAGTAGATGAGCAGAAGGTAAAGAGAGCCAAGTAAACCCAATATAGTTCGTTCCATCATGATGGAAACAGCGTACACGTCCTGTTCAAACACGGAAACATAGGAGCGGGTGCCGCCAACGTTGTCAGCCTGTTTCCACAGATCGAAGGGCAAAGACTCACGTCGACACAGCTTCAAGTTTGTGAGCTGAATAATCCGCACTCAGAATAGAGACACTGAGTAACCGTGGAACAGGAGAAAGAACCAAATAAATCAACATACTAACGTAAAATAATTCGAGTATTATTTACCAAGTGTGTGTGTGTGTGTGTGTGTATATATATATATATATATATATATATATATATATATATATATATATATATATATATATATANCAAGATCTATATATCTGAGTTCTATATGAATTAAAAATATGGGAACCTGAACAGAATTTATTTTATGGATGCCACTGTGATCGTTTATATTTATAATTTTTGGTAGACACTATGTAACAACTTATGTTTTTATTCGAAATGGTTGTTACATGAATGAGTTACACCTCGTAAACAAAATATAGGCATAGTAAGGTGATTTAAAGAGAAGTTAGTATTTTTTTGCAAGTACCATTTTTTTAAGTTTGTATTTTTAATTTTCTATTTCCCATTAAATTAACGAATTCTGTTACTATATCAGTATCCCGAAAAGATTCTTTTCATTGAAATCTTACTTTTATTTGGAGTGTCGTAATTGTTTATGAATTATAGATTTTTATTTTCTCTAAATACATATATGGCTCTTGATTTTGTGGTGGTACTTGCTGTTATTACCAACCTGTAGAGTGAATTATTTTAGTTCATCCTTCAATATTTATACATACTTTTATGTATCGGACGTCATCGGTAAAAGATGATTTTCAAGCTGTTATAAGTTTCAGTTATTTGAAGATAAAAATTTAGGAGGGATAAGAAGCTAATAGCTGAGTCTTGTGTCGCGAAGTTATTCATCATTGTGTGAGATTGATTGGTATTAATACTTATATGTAGCAAGCGTGTGCGGGTATGAAATCCCCACAAAATATAATTAGATAAGAGAAGGTAAAACTAAATATAAGAAATTATGAAGACGTAGATTCAATTTAAAGGCACAGCTCATTTAATGTGCGCAAACTTAGAACGAGAAACGTACATGACAAGGTACATGAAATAATATACATGGTCAATATCATAGGTCTCCTAGTGATGATTGAAACAGATAAATTGAGTTTAAAACAATTCCTGATACGATATGAATCAATGTAGATTGCTCACATGCAGTACATACAAAAAGCCCGTGGAAATCTGAGAAAGGCACTGAATAATGACACTTGGCTCCAATAATATGATGCCACTCGTAGTGAAGCGCGCAGTAGACTGATAGTCTTGTTTCTAAATCTACAAGTCCCGTCACTAGGTTCGAACAGTGGACCAGGTCTCCTTGTAATGATGGGAATCAAGTTCGTGGAAGTTGACTTTGGTGACTATTAGTGAATGTCACTATGCAGCGTGTCACTGCACTTGTAAGAAGGTAGAATACTTCACTTTCCTTTATATAAATGAATTCTGTTTACGGGTAAGTAACATGATACTTACAAAACAATTTTCTTCTTCAGTTTCTTTGTAATGGGATATAATCTTGTAAAATCATTGTCAATTCTGAGAGTATTGTTCAGGTCTAGTAAAATACTCTGGAATGCATTTTTTATTAACTACAGCCATTACTTGCAATTGTGTTATATAGGGCACAGTAGTTTGAATCCGATCTACATAGCGGATAGAACGCAAGTATTTTTTATCCTTGAAGAGTACAAAGTTTTTTGTCTTATGTTACTTTTGAATTTCATTTAGTGTTCTTTTTCTGATACGTTTCGTTGTTGGTAGGAAATATCAGTATCTTCAAGAAGAATCGAATTCAGTTTTATTCGTAGGCCATTCAGACTACTTTTCAACTACTTTACCTAAACTTAAATATTTTACAGCACACAAATAGAATATGTAACAAAAATACGTTACTCATTGTTAACCATATAAAACATTTATACTTCATGAAAAACATGGCTTAGTAAAGATACAGTACATGTTGTATATCCACAAAACAATGGAAGAATAATACAACAATAATTACGTAACATAATATTCAGAGATCTACAAACGTTCAACTATTTGTACAATAATATGAATTTATTGAAGAAAACAATTCAAAATCTAATGAAAATACAGATAAATTATACAAAACACACACATACTTATATTACAAATGAAATATAATTATGTGCAATAGAACTTGTGTATCTATTTTACATAACCTTATAAATAATCTATTTTATATGAACACCTAATTATAATGTATTTCCTGGTGTCATAGAAATCGATTTATTAGCTCTAGGATCTGACAAAATCCAGAAAATGGAATACTAGTGTTCACGCGTATTAAATGCGTGACACGTGTCGCGAATGTGAACACCAAAGCGTGATCAAGAACTACGCGTTACACGCTTTCTGAGGTCTTGAAGACAACAAGGGACGGTTTGGGTGGAGCATGAGCGATGGTCCAATTTGTCTCCGTCGCCTCGAATGAAGAGTTGACCGGCGAGGCCTTAGCGAAGAGCTCGACGCCTCCCGTCCGTCTATCCGTCCCTCGGCTGCCTACACGCGTCAAGGATGCTCCAGTGGGCAGAGGACGATGGGACTCAAGGACTTCGGTGACACACCCAAGTCCTTCTATGAGAGGACGTGCGACAGACTGACAGATATAATGCGCACGGAGAATTAAATTTCAAGGATAAAGTGAGTCATTGACCATACGAGATTGGAGTGCATTGCACAACACAATGCACTTGTCACAAATAAAAAAATATGTCAAAAGAAATTATGACGATAAAATGACATTAACAGACAGTTAACAATTCTGAAATTACGTTATTAAGTATTTTACATTAAATTTTAGTTGTATAAAAACTAATAGGTACTAGTATAATTAATGATACGACATTTCATTAAAATATTTCATTCTCTTTTCGTAATATTTTTACTTACAGCCTCTTTATGACTTTAGAAATACATTCGGTATTATGTGCAAATCAAAATTATTTTGATTGTTATTAGAAGGCAATAGATCGTCTCATTTCTTACTATTAATGTTGCACACCTAATAACTTCTTAATATAAATTAAATTTTAGATCTGCAATGAAATAGTCACCAGTATACGGTGGTTTAGTGGTAGAGTCTCTACAATATCGCTGAACAGTACAGCGTGGGTTGGAACCCTGCTCGGCCGAATTAGGTCAGGTTTTCAGCTGGGGTTTCCCTCGTCAATTCCAGACAAATTTCGGTTCGGTGCCATAATTTCCCCGACAATCCAACATCTCTTCTTCCCAATTCCGTCTCCTACGTCATGGTTAGTTGGAAGAGCTGGCTTCATCCTGAGCTTCGACAAAAGACAAGTAATAAATAATAAATATACAAATATGCTTATTCATTATAAATGTTTGATGATTCACGGAAAGTAAAACCAAACCCACCCGTCTTTTTGGAAAGCAAAAACTAATTTACTTTCGAGGACCCGCGTTTGAAAGCAAAGACGAAAAGTTTCTTTTTCATAAGTTTTAATATGAGGTTAGGTTACATTCGCTTCACACACTTTTGTTTTATAAGTAAAATTCGGACATAAATTATAAGTATAAAAGACCAAAATAACGCAAAGCACGCACTCTCACGCTCTTTCTGGTACTTTCTTTGGAACGCACAAAATTCTAATTAATTTTGTCATGACAGATAGAACTCAGTTGGAGAGAAATTCTTACGATACGCAACAGTACCTATCTCGCAAAACTAAATCCGGATGACTCCACTGGAAATGATTACTTAATATAAAACGTTCTATTACAAAGTTGTGTGTCCTATAGTAAATTCAAATTACATGACTTACTTAGCTGAAATTGATTTACGTTTCGTTTCCGCGAAACATTTCTACACTTTTACTCTAATTACACTCCAAGGTTACCTGTACTCTTTGTTCAAAAGAATAGTACCACTTCCAATAAAAGCTTTTTGTCTCACTCAATGCTCTCGCAGTTCAATTAGTAACATTAAATATCATTAAAAATTCATTCTATTAAGTGTGATAATTCATCTTTTTTCTTCATTATTTTTCGAATTTTTAAGAATAATGTTATTATTTCAATCGCAGAACTCTATCTTTCCATCGTAATGTTCATTGTGACAATTAATTTTATATTCAACAATTTTATTACCTTCAAAAGCCCTTTGACCCACATTGTTCTTTCTTTCTCCTCTCCCTTCCAGACTACTTTTTAATTTCAGTTCTCTACTTCTTCTTGTACCATATCGAACATGCGCGTGCCTTGTCATCTGCTTTCACGCGAAATTCCTTTTGCGTCTCTCTTATCTGTTATAGGCACGGCGCAAACGTCACCTCAGCGGATATCTGCAGCGGAAAGCCACAGCCGTCGACGCTCCACTTCTCAGAGAAGTCCGACTCCATTGAAAGCCCTGCACGGCTCATCTGATACACTCTAACAGATGGCCTCGCTTCCCTCGGCCATGAGGAAAATGAGTCCATAGCTACACACGGTAGACGAATAAATGTGGACTTCCACTACATTTCATTCGCGCTCAAAATAGTTTTTGATGCAAAGTGCAGATTTGCAATCTCAGAGTGGTTTTTACATGAACTGTCTGACCATCTCCACTGAAAAAAATCTGCCACAATCATTTTCATAAACGACTCCTTTTAGTTTTTTCTAAGAATTCCAGTCCAAGGAAAAGTAAGTATTTGGTAAATAATTTATAAACCAATAAAGATTCATGTAAAGAAGGTTAAGCGACTTCCCCTCACTTAGAGAAAATGACAATAAAAGATTTCTTCTCATTAATATATTCCCTTTCAAAAAAATAATAAATTGGAAAGGGGATGTATACATGACCCTACACAGAAAAAGCATTGAAATGATATGAAAGCAGCCCTAAAATCCCACAAAAGAAAAGATATGAAAGCAAACATTCAAGTGAAACATGAATCTAAATAGAGAAAGGGGAAATGAAGCGCAACACAGACTTTCCGAAGAGAGGGGTGCTTACTTTTTATAAAATAAAAACATATTTTGATCTTGTCAAAACACACATGCTAAACCTGTTTCTAAAGTATCATACAATTCAGATGCATTTTTAATGTTTTATAAAAATATGTTAGTTACCTGTCGGTACAAGTACTATCAATTTTAATCTTTATTCGTTTATAATCATTGACGTGTGTTGCTTGTTGAACTAAATGGTCCATTAGTTAATCTATCTTTTAATACTGTATTTGTCAAGTAGTATTGACTTACTTTGGTCCATTTTTCCCCTTATATATTATGTAAATGTGAAGTGTGTTATGAGGATCGAGGAAGGCACCTTATTGTGCTGTGTGTCTGAAAATAGTGGAACGAATATACAGACGCGTCAATTTTCAAAATGCATTTCAAATGAAATATTTCCGCATAAAAATGGCGAAAAATACAACGTAGAACTACTATATAGCTATATAAATTAACTTTGAGTTAATGTTTGAGTCATATCGTTAATCTCCCTGTAATTTATTTAAAACTGGATATATAACAGAAAAAATATTTCACTGGTTCCGAATTTCACTACCGAAATATTGTAAAATTATTGGGTCAAAATTGCAAAATAAAGTTTTTTTTCAGTATTTTGTCATGTTGAAAAATAATTTTTGTTCAAAGTAAAAAAATATAACTTTTTCCTTAATTCCGGTAACTAAGAGTTCGGTAGTAAAGGGATGAGAGTGGATATTCATATAGAAAGTTTTAATAAATTAATTTGAACGTGATCAATCTCGTGGAGGTTTATAGCAATCAAGTGAATAAGTCGTCCCAGGAATCGAGCCTCAGTAAAAGCCCTTCGCAACGTCGTACACTCCTTCCCTTCCGACTGTGGCCATGTCCATAGCACGGAGCGACCGCAGCTCCGTGCTATTTCGCTAAGTTCAAAAGGACAGCGGGTGGACTGCTGATAAATCCCTTCCAAATAATCTCTACATCATACCGAACGGCTTAAATATGGTTCAAAAAAGGTAACGAAATAAATTTTGATATTCTAAATCGATCCAAAAAATTTTGAAAATATACATTACTACAAAATGATTTCTTAACATTAATACTACTGACAATGACCAAACCATGTATAGTATGTGAGTAATGGTTTTATGAGATAACATTAAAGAGTCTACCTGAATTAATCCAGCGGCATCTTCGAGCTTGAAATTTTGGTTTCTTTCGGGAAGTTTCATACAGTTTCATACAGTTTCATTACGTCGAGGATTTCTTAAAAGTATAAATAGAATATCAGTAGGTAAATAGGAATAACACGGATCCTAAAAAAACAAATGTATGTGTAAAATATATCTATTAATTGTAAAACTAGGGTTTTTAAATGTAAGATATAGTTTATTGCCACAAATGAAATAAAGTTATTTGTTTATATCGACAAATAAGCATATCTTCGTCAGAAGAATACGTGAGCTGATTTTAACATTCGAGACCACATGGGAAATTATTAGCTATCGAAATTTGTTCAATAATATGCCGTCGTCATAAGAAACTGTCAGATTCACTCATTCATAAATTCAATGCACAGGAGAAAAAAAAAATTTGAGACAGAAACATGAAATTTCGACGCGATGTTGTTAAATATCACAAAGAAAAGTTTTGCTTTATTCTTTCAAAGGGTCGACTTATTGAAGTATGTTTGCTCAAAGTTTTACATTTGGCAAACTATTGAAGATATCAAATCGGATTTGTATGTTAACACGGCAATTTTTTTCTTAAACGTATTATGAAGAAAGGAAAACCGTATCATATCAAAACCTGTCTTGCGAAACTGAGCGAGTCAGCTAGTTAAAAATATACGGATAATTTAAAACAGAAATTTAATATATAATAAGTTACATATGTTGTTGATTTTCAACTTTGTTTCTTAGAAAACCATCTTGATAATTTAATTTAAAAAATTATTACGTTCTTTTTCCCCCTGCAATTCAAACTAATGATACAAATAATTGTTTTCAAGATGATAAAATTACGTTCTTACCCAATTAATGGACGTCACGTTACATTGGTTTTTAATTTCTTCTATAGTCTTTCCGCTCGGACGTGATACCCAGAGGATTAAGGGGTTTCTCGGAACTAAACTCACCATCCCGACGTGCTCTCAGAGCCGGCAGGTCACCATGACCCACATACTAGGCACTTTCTGGAACTTTATTAATTTCAAGTTTAAATTTGACTTTTATGTTGGTTTTAAAAAAATCTAAATAAAGTTTTAACCAAAATTAGTCCAAACGCGACCCTAATGCTTATATCCAAGGTCTGGTCATATTTTAAAGTTAATTTCAATTAGATTTCAAAATACTTTAAAAAATTGAATAGAAACTTGAAATTAAATTAATGGTATTTTTGGACAGTGTCTAGAAGGTGAGTCGTTGTTGGTTACTGGCAGGCAAGCTGTTCGGTTCGGGTGTTGAGTTCAGAGAAACCCCTTGATCCTCGGGGTATCACGTCTCAGCGGAAAGACTACAGTTGTGGAAGTGACATTTTCTCAGAACCATTTGGGATAATAAACATTACTTTGTATCAGTGGAGAAGAAACTTGTCAATCATAGTTCTGGATGTAGCACTCCTAATTGTTTGCACCTGGAAAGATAAACTACTGCAGGATCTGAAATTATTAAAACTAAATGATGATAAAAATAAGCAGTAATTTATATTACTTCATAGTCAATGAAAATACGCAATATAAATTAATTTTAGAATACGTACAGCCTAAAAAAAATTAATACAATATAAGAGTCGTAGTAAATCAGTTAAATTAAAAGTTTACGTCGCAAATTTCTTATTATTGTTTTGTAAGAACGGGAAACATATTTCCCTCTATATGTGTACATAATCCTGAGATTTTCTGAGTTTCATTAACTGTTAGTTAGAGAATATTATTCCAGTCGGCCACATCTGCATGCAACCAAGGGCTCTAATGACCTTGACGTTGACGAGCCCTAATACCCCAAGAAAAAGAAAAAAACCTATGCAACCGAAGAGACTGGCCAGGAAATATTTATCATAACAATCAAATATGTACAAGCACTTGGTACAAAAATTAAGGACACTCTTCTTAAGTTACCTCAAATAGCTCTTATGATATACGTTGAAGTAATAACAAAAATGAGATATTCGTCGTGATTTTATCTCCTGATAATTCTTTTCCATGATTCAGTGTGTTCCTATTGCACAATGCTTTTACTCATAATTGACTCTTAACAAGTTACTTGCAACACATTCAGTACTTTGTGAATCATTTTCTATATATTCAAATACAAGTACACGAAGGTAATTGAACATTTTAAACTAAAAAATATATACGCATAAAAATAATCAATTATTTCCGTTTCAGAATTTCGCGAGAATGAAATGTAACATCATAATAACAGATCAAGTTCTTTGTTCACTTTTCAAAGTAACATGTTAATTCATTCATGGCTTGTTGAAAATAATACATTGCAACATCAAACGAAATCTCATACTCAGTATTTACCCGCTATCTTGACAGTAAATTTACTATTTATAGCTCCAATTATTATCGCGCTATATTGTAGAATTCAAATTGTACATTCTTCAAACACAAGTTTTTTATTAACTCATGTAAAGATTTTCGATACTACTAATAAGATCATAATACGCTATCGTAAGGAGTAGAGAAATTCACTCTGGCTTTCTAAACGTTGAAGAGCTCAAATAACCAAATTAGTTTCATGAGGATAAAGCGTCGCTCGACGACTTTACCATTTCTTACGCAAACCTTTCACGGCGTTTACGCTTCGCTGCTCTTCCGTCAAGAAACAGCGCAGTAATATCTTTTTACAACCTCGCTTCGCAATGCACGTTTATTTCCCCAACCAAAAGTTAACTTGAATTCCGGAGCGTAGTTCTCGCGAATTTAAAGGAAAGCTATACTTTCAACACGAACCATTTCACTGTGTACGTGTTTTTCATGTTCGTTCTTCATCACAAGTGAGAGAGAACAGAAGGTATATAATATAATCATGTAGAATCATGACAGTTTATTATTGACAATTAAATTGAAAAATTTAAATTTCAGGGAATTAAAAATTAACTTCATTAAAAAAGATGCAAATTAGAGCCAACGATGTTCAACAATAATTAAAAGCGAAGTACGTAATTTCTAAAGCAAAATGATTTGTTCAGGTTTCTAAAATGTCATGAAAATTAAATATTATTTCCTCATGTATTGTTATCATATTTAAAACAAGGATTAAAGCATTTATTATTCTCAATGGTGTATTTACTTTTACCAATAATAAATCTTCTACGAGTAATACAAAATAGATAAAATTAATTTAGGGAAAATGTTGGAAGTGCTCAACTTTACAGAATTAGGAAGGATTCTTCATTTTTGTGAACTATTTGGTCGAGACTTATAAGAAAGGTGCATTCTAATACCTTCTCTTTTTGAACTTAAGTAACTTCAACGGAAACACTACTTATTGGTTTCTTTTGTTTGAGTAAAGTGTTCTGTCTCGACAAGAGTATTCATTTTTAAGGCAAAGATGAATTGATAATTAATTGACACATTCATTCACTTAGATAATTAGTATATAGATTAGTTACTCCATTCAAAACTGAGCGCTTCAACAATTTTCTTTAAGAAATAGAATTATTGTGGTGCTACATTATTCTTCAACCTTCCCTCGAAAACCGTCAGCTTAAGTCATTTTCAGACTACAATTATATGAAGTCAAGTATGTATTTTGTATCTAACAAACATCTGACAACATAAAACATTGTGTAATTCTAAACCATAGTATGGAGTTTCGTAATACTAAGATCATTGACCGTGAAGAAAACTACATTCGAAGATACGTATCAGAAGAAATAAATATAAAAATAAATAATAACATGAATAATCAAATTGAGAGTAATCTACTTACTACATGTTTTGATGTAGTGTTGCAGGTGTTAAGAAATTATAATAGTAAGAAATGAAATTATGAGGTTGGAACACTTGGTGGTTAGTCCTTTAAGTTGGTATTAGAGTTGTGAAATATGTCTCGACGTGTGATGTAGTTACAAAGATATCGGTGACTATGTAGTACAAGTGATTGTATGAAATGTTTTTTATATATTGTATATGACATGTGAATTTGATATTCACGATGTATAAAGTGTAGATAATGTAGGTATGTTTTTATATTTATATTTTTGATAAATTGTTTAGTGTGTTGAAGCACTGTGATGATATTACGATTACTATGCTTTTGTTTATAATGTAGTGAGAATGAATCCTGACAAACCATAAGAGGAGGTCAACCTAGATCCTCGAAACGTAGTCATTTCAATGTCAACCCTAATGTTTCCATAATGACGAAATAGAGATAAAATGGATGTTTAATGTGAATCTGAGTTGTGTGCTTTTTTGACTGTCTATAATTAGGCACGGTGTACCTATAAGATGATGTAATGAGACAGTCAGAGAAAGTGTGGATGAATACATATTAAAATACTTTTTTAGTGTACAATAATTAATTGGGATCTATGAAACATATTTCAACACATTTTAATTGTTTTCGTGGTATCATTGAAGTATTCATAATGAATTTTGGAGATATTCTTCGTTGAGTGAATAAACAAACCACTAACCACCTGACCCTGACTCCGCAACCTCCTCAGTTTCAGCGATGGTTCTACATGTACTTCACATCGCGACCCAGAGCACGCGTGAGCGCTGACATCTCATCTCAAGAGATGGCTCAGACACACGATGCTATCGATAGCTTGAGACTCCATCTCTACCTGCTCCAGATCACTCACCCCATGGGAGTCTCACAACGCAGATTCTCGAAATTCTCGAGTCGCATGCATAACGATGCTAATGGCTACAGGGTGACCCATGACCAGGAAGACATATGTATATGGATCGCTGAAGAATGAACCCTAACATTTTAAATTTTATTTCTAATTTTTGATCTTGTCTCTCCACTATTAGAAAACCCAAGTAATTTTATTCGATTCTAACTCGATTACTTTCTCATATTAACGAGATTTTGTAATTTACGTTTGCCATTCTTTTCTCTGAAATATTTTCTTATATGTATAAATTTGTTAAATTGGAAGTGGTCAAGCGCTCAAGCGCATATATTCATTTATTACATAATAAATGAAGTAAACCCATTTAATTATAAATAATTTAATAACTGAATGAAATAAAAAAATAAAAAACGTAAACCATGATTAAGTACCTTGACATACATATAGTACAAATAAATTGCGACGGCTGAATGCAATTAAAAGATAAATTTTGGAATAAAACTATTTCTAGTAGAGCAATATATTTAAACCAATTTTGAAGAAAATCAAATTTAGAAGTCATGATCTTTTATTACATACTCAAACTTCAAGCTTTGTTTTCGTGGACGAGAGAAACTATCAAAAGCATAAATATGAAGAACGGTGTTCCAATGCGGTTAGGTTCACAACGCATTACCTCCTTGACGACGAACTTCATATCCCGACAATCAAGCAAAGAACTCTCAGGAATAGGCAACACCATTTACACGTGTGATCTAAGGAGTTGCGTCAGTGAATAAATGTCTACGGGTCAGCTCCTCTGCGTTTTGGTAGAGTTAATGACATGCCAAACATAATCCCGTTATAGCTATTTATTTTGTTTCTTTGCACCATAATTGAGGCTGGACGGTTGATTCACACGTTAGTTAAATAATTGTTTATCATTTCATAAAATTTTGATAAAAATACTCAAAATATTTTTACGTTACGCAAAAAATATTTCGTATTATTTTCGATTTCAAATTGAAGATTCAAATTACTGCATTAAAAACCGATAATTTGTTTACGATATGGATTTCAATTAGGATTTTTTCGCACGTTAACGTTGGTGGCAGTACAAAATTTCGTTCAATTTCGGTTTCTCTTTTTGATGCGAAAATATATAAATAAAGTAGCATGATATGAAATAGCAAACTCAGGTCATTAGAATTATGCTCGTCACTTTTTTCTCACTTTTGTTGATACGTGAAGGAAAGAAGTGTTTCAGCATTTAAACTAAGGTAAGTATTTTTTTATGGAAATATTAGAGTTAATTAATCTGGTTTGAAGTGTTTGATGTGGGAAATGACTTCCACTTTCGGAGTTTTTCTTTATTATCCTCTTGTCACTCGGCAAATATTTGCATCATTAGATTCTGAAATTAACTTAGTTATTGTAACAAAATGGTAATGCATTGGTTTAAAATTTATTTATCCGAATCCCTATTTGGATATTTCGAAATAGTTCACCCCGCGAAAGGTATTCTATCACATTACATGTATTTTTAAATTACTGACATTATTCACTGATATTATATTTCACTGATATAAAACACTGATATTATTCAAATTTGGCACGACCGAGGCAAAACTTTTATTAAGCACATTTGAAGGTAAGCTTTTTTATCCCTTAAAAATATAGCTGGGGCTATTTATTCTTTTCGTTGTGACCAAAATAACCATACTACTTTAAATTAGCGAGAAAGATGTCGAATTCGCTACCTTCAGTTTACTTAATTAAAATTTAAAATGAGTTAAAATTTCCCATCACATTACCCATACCTTCTGTGTCTTGTTCAATATATTATCACGAGAAAATGAAACTAATATATACAAACAAACAGTTTACAAACAATTTTACAAGACGAAAGGAACGTAAACCAATTTTGACATCTAGATGAATATAAGCTACAATGTACGCAAGTTGACAATAGAATTCTCTCATCATTCACACGATTCACTTTCCATCAGTTCCTCAATAAGAAATATCGTACAATTTTCCATTTTACTTTTTTCATATCCTTTGTTTCTTATTATTATAATTTGATAACCATATATTTCAATTAACGATATTGTGCAGACAAATTTGTTAGTTTATCTGCACATGGGATGATTGTAGTGACAGTGACTAATGAAGAAGGGATGAGGTGCAAGATGAATATTAAGTGCGAACAGGAAAAAACAGTTTAATAAAACATGCTATGAATGTAATGAAGAAATATGATATAATACTGGTTTTCCAAGAGAGATCGTGATGTGATGAGATGATCCTGGAAAGCCAGCCAAGATGATGGTGAAGGTAGAGTTGAATTGATGTGTAGAAATTTCGAATGCAAGCACCTTTGTTTTTAAAGCTCTCGCCTTTGGGTTCGATTGGTGCAATCTATTGCATGACGTCACGACTTGACCATCTATCGTTTGCGTATGGATGTGGTGAGGATTGCGTGATATTAATGAAATTCCTGTACTCGTCCAGATTAAGTAGTGCAGCATCGTAATTTGCAAATATAATCAGCAAAGGAACGTGTAATTAATAGATCTGATTATATTGTATCCAATGGTTTCTTTTTTTTTAACTCCATGGTGTGAAATTTGAATAAACCTATGGTGTCAGAGGAAATTTTTGAGAAAGTCAACAATTCAGATGAGTCACTCTACTTGTCCAAAGTGAATTTCAGAGATGACTCACTTGGCATAATGATATAATATGATGAAAATGTCTGTACAACTATATATAATTCATGTTAATACCAGGTGAATTTCTGTAAAATTATATTCCCTAGTTATACATTAATATATAATATAATTGAAACATTCTTAATTGTTATACTTGATTTTCGCGTTAGCAAATAGAGTTGGATTTTTAGCACTAAAATTGGATTTTAAAGTCATATTTTCCCATCTAGAAAGAAAGAAAAAACAAAATAATTCTTAAAAGGAGGACTAGGAGAGACAAAATAGATAGAAATTGTAAATGACTACATTTTCCATCAAAGACATGAAATATGACGAAATCTCTCCTGTCAAAAAATTACCATATTCTTGCACAAACAATGTACATTGTATAGGTCTTCCCCACAGTAGGTGACACGCAAGGACGCCAGGTTTAGAGGTGAAATTGGTGCGTGACCTCATCTATGGCAATTGCATCAGAAAGAGGATAACAAGCAATCAACAAAACAGGATTATTCGTCGAATCGGATAATCATAATTATTGAAACGTGGTCAGAACCTTAAGCGAGTCTCATCAATGACGTCATTCAGTTACATCATGAAAGCACTAGGTTCTGAATAATGAATACAAAACAAACGATAATTATGACTCACATTTGAAATGTTCTACACCTACTCTCGATTTCTAAAAGTAATAGACTCGAGTATGAACCTCCGGTTCAGTTTGTCTGTCAATCAAAATACAACAAATTATGCATCAATTTTTACCTTATTTAATTTTGCGTTATAAAATATGAGCTTACAATTTTTTACTTGTCTCAATATTTTTCATTGTTTTGGATGGTAATAAACGCGATTTTCTAGCGTTTTCAAGGAAAGGGTCAATTTTGAGAATGTATATGACTTAGAAAAACAGTTAAGTCTAGAACAAGATAAAAAATGGAAACGGAGGTTCATATTTTATTACTTTTTACTAAGGTATTGCTTTCCGAAACCCACTGTTGGGATCTGTTTTTGTTAGTATTTCCATGAATCAATATGTCATTAATGTATTTGTTATTTTCTATTAATTCATTCAGAATAATTTATTCTTAAAATTTATGACATCTACTAACACTAGAGCTATTAGGAAGTTGAAAGTTTTATCTATACTTTGAATTCTTTCAGAATTTTGTAGGTATTTTTTATCTACTAAAAGTTAGCGAACCACCTACAGTGGCCGGCAAAAAAAATTACATGAGCTTTTGTTAGTTTTTTGTTGCTAATTTGTAAGACCAAGCGGATTTTTGTACCTCTCATAGTGTTCGAGAAAACTCCGGTTAGCTAACTTAAATCTCAAGCTAGCGGTCACAATCATAATTCTTCCAGGAAACGTGTTACATAGATGCTGGAGGGTTCTAATTTTGTTTCTTTTTGAGAACTTTCAGAATCAAATTTCACTTATCCGCCAAGGTCGACACAGGGCCAGAGAACGACCATAAACGGTAAACGGCCATACGGTGACAATTACAATTCCCCAGGGATATTTCAGGAAGAAAAGATTACTCATGAATCAAAGAAATATGTTACGTGCTATGTGGGTGGAAATTCCAATTTAAAAAGTGGATGGGGGAAATTACAGTTACAGAAACCATATGAAAGGTTCTCATGTGAAGAATTTTCTAAGTCTGAGTATCGAAGGAATATGTGGTCGTAACAAAGTCCCAGGTTGTGAGAGATGAGGGACATTAATTTTTTACCCTGCAACACCCCTCCAAACATGAACGGATGATAACATTAGAAAGAACTCATAAGTGTGGAAATTTGAATTTGAAAGTCCTCGTGATTAAAGAGGATGCTGTTTCATAAAATGTAATAATGAGAATCTAAAAGGGAACATATGAAACTGACATGCTACCTTGAAGAATTGAACCTATTTTAAACCGGTAAGAAATTATATTTCCATTGCACCTAACAAAAAAAAATTATGATTAAACAATGTGTATATTCACTTATAACTATACTATTACACAAGGATTTTGAAGATTTAGCTGTTTCCTTGAAAGTTATCCTAAAATCTTTCAAATCCAGCGACAGGTTTCTAAATTTCAATTTTCGGGGACAACAAAAATCCTGCCCACATTCACAAAATGTGAAAAGTTGTGCATTTATTGAAAAACTTTTCTAATTTTCAGAATTTCATAAAATTTATTCTATTTCTCGTGACACTTTTCGGATATATTTTCCTTTTCCCAGTAAAATCGAATAAGATTGGGTACCACGCTGAAAACAGAGAAAGACTTTTAAAAATGCATTGAAATAAAATTTCCGCGATTTTCCATCAATATCTGATGGAAAATCGCGGAAATTTTATTTCAATGCATTTTTAATAGTCTTTCTCTGTTTTCAGCGTGATACGCAATCTTATTCGATTTTACTACTAAAATGCAACTCATGCCGGATTTCATCAACTATGTATTTTTTCCACATTACTCCTTTGAGCCTTTTTACTCCTGGTTAACCACATTACTCCTGGTTAACCAAATAATTTGTATTGCAATTTCAATGCCTCGGACTTTATAATACAATGATGTGGGTAGAAATTGCAGCACCGGGAAGGTACTACACTATATTTCATCCTGTATATTTAATCATAGCAAGATGTACAAATTATTAACATTTCAGACAAATACAACTATATTATGTAACAATACTGCATATTGCAACGCCTCTAAACGCCTTGATCAGAGCGTTTATAAGACACGACATCGTCTTAGAGAAGCGCGTAGTGTCGCCCTGGGGAATTGCTTGCAAAGCTGTTTGTACTTGTAACTGTTTGTACTAGTACTGGTTGTAGATGGACTTCGGAGGGTTTCTCACCAAATAACCAAATCCCACATATACTCATTGACTTCATGTCTGGCGAGCATAGAGGTTACAAATTAAGTTGATCTAGATCCATTGTCCCATGAAAGTGTTGGATGAAATTAAAAAGGAAAGCAGTGTTAGCACAGTGAGGTCTGACATGAAGTCTGGTATTGTATTACTAGAATATAGTGGCAGAGTTGTTCTGAAGGAGGGACGTTACTTCAACCTCAACAACTCCTCTGAGATAGCGGTTGCTGTTGTAAGTATTCCATTCGCAATGTTGAGCTGTCGAGGTGGTGTATGACATCCAACGGCGCGTCAGATCATCATGCATGCTATCCGACCAGTACGACTCTGAATAATGCATGTTGTATGATGACACGCACCTCGTGGGCGTCTAATGCGTATGCTGCTGTCGTTGCTTTCCAGATTAAAGCGTGACCCGTCCGAAAACATAATTTTCTGCCATTCCAAATTCTACTGTTTCAGTCATATGCACTGTGGCTTGAGTCGTTGGTAGGCAATGGCCAGACGAATCCTCCACAATCGAAGTCACGCAGTTTTCCCAGCAGCACACATCACCAAAGTGTGGAAGCAGAACATGATTTATTTGTTACAGCATTACAGTGCTGTAGAACTCATGATACAGCTTCGCGATCCGTTGATGCTATGCGGACAAGATGTCTGTCGTTTTGAAGTGACGTCACATTACTTCTGCCGCAATTTCGATTCCTCTAGATCTCGTCATTCACTCTCACAATATTATCGTGGCGTTATATAAACAACCCACACGCAGACCGATCAATCGTCCCCGTTAAATCTTCATGGTTTGATGATACTGAGATTTTTGTTGATGGCGATGAATAGTGAACACTTGAGAAGCCTCTATAGTTCTGCGGCAACGAGAGACTACACGTTTCGAACATACAAAGCCATCATTTTACATAACATATGGCGCAAGATACAGGGTGCTACATTGGTCGGGTAAAAACTGTAATTCTAATAAGCTGCATGCAATAATATAGTAGACACTCCATTTTAGACTCTATTACTCCTTTATGGTATTGCAAACTTAACAAACATGATTGTATACTAATCTCTTAGGACAAGCACTTTCTATTGAAACAAATTATTGGAATTTCTGAACTCCTGTTCTTTGTTCTATATTTATATTCATATATATTAAAAGTTAGATATAACCTATTTAAACATATAAAGATAATTCAGACCACCAAACTTCACACGTGAAAATATCAAACGCATATTTTTCCCCTTCTTCGCCCAAGGTCGTAGTCAACAAGGATCCAGGAGATCCCTTCCTTAAAAATTATGTTAAAAAATAAAACATTTCTGTGAATTAAGTTATATAAAGGATTGTTGATTTTATACGTATATCGAAGACAGAGTTCGCCCTGACTTTACATTTGGAATAAAAATAATATATGAACCTTCGTAAATAATTATTTCCTTTACACTTTAGATCCTCTCTGTAGCAAAGTACTAACTCCCCTACTGGCCTCTCCCGACATTAAACATTTTTTACTCGTTCATTTTCAGGATATCAACATTTGTGTAAAATCTATAAAAAATTTGACTCGTAAAATATAACATTTATATTGAAACATAATCAAATTTTACTTTTAGGTGAAAATATCAAAAACAAATTGTAAATATCATTTGTATAGTTCATGTGCTGTTGTGAAAAATCAGCACATGAACTATGCAAAACAAACATGAACAGTTTCTTATTTCAGGAAAGTAACAAGCATATTGCAGTATACTCTCTGAAATACATCGCACTCCCGACAATATCGAATTTCCACCCAGTGACCGGTCCATCGATTGGTGGAGGTTATCTAATCTAACACTTTGATGAGGCTTCCTCACAGCCACCCATAATGCACGTATGCTCGTTGCAGATACTCTGTGGAGCAGAGGTCCCCTGCGGGCGATATCTCGACCATCAACGATCGATGCATCCCTGTCAGCGGTGACAGAGGAAGCTCGAGGCGCGAACGGATCGCAAGTTGCTGGGAAACAGCCTGAGTATCGGGCATTGTCTGTGTACGAAAGAGGGCTCAAGACGATTAGGTATGATATGTTTATACACCACAACATTAAATGAATAAGAAAATTAGTCAGCTACAAAATAATAATTATGAGTTATAGTTTCTATTTTTCATCTACCTGATAATTGTACAGATGTTTACAACCAAAATACAACACAACATACAATATCACACTACATCACCACCTAAACATCTCCTCACAAATTCCGCTGTCGCAGTAAAACTTATGTATTCGTAAACTTTTGTATTTATTATTGTGATTATTATTATATCTTAGATATAGACATGCAAAGAAAGAAATGTAAATAAGAGTTAGTTTAAAGTTATGACGGGGTTAATATCCAACTTAAGCTTCTTCCATTATAGTCAGATCCGTGAATCGTTGTGTTACCCACAGTATCTTCACTAAAGGATTGTACTTAGGTGGTCTCTCGGCGATCCATGATATTTTAATAACTTTTTACGAATTTAGACTAGTTATAATAGAATTTATACTCGCTCCTTTTTATACCCATTCCTACCTTAATCTAATTGTATATCTGTAACTGTATAAAAATGTAAAAAATAATCACATAGACTATAGATGTTCATGCAAAAATTCCAGCGAGTTTACTTAATCCATAAAGTGAGAAGTCGAATTACCCCTTCCATAGAAGGAGAGAGAGAGAAAATTACCCCACAACAACTAACTTACGATTTAGCAGAATAGCGAAAAAATGAGTTTATGTTTTCTTTTTACTGAGTTAATGCAGCGTAAATTTCTTCAACATTCCTCGTGGAAGTAATTTTCACGTTGCTTCCGGTTACCGTACGTCTAAAAAGAATTGCTGTCAGGTTCTGGCAGCAAAAAATGGCGGAAGTTGTAGGACTATATTTCTTGGTGATAATGCTCGATGCATTTAGAAGTTTAGACCTGAACATGATAGAAATTTATTGCAGTCTTCGAAGTGAAGGAGTTCTTTATTACTCCAACGTTGATGTGATCTTAGATGAAATTTTAGACGCATTGCGATAGTATTGGTGACCTAAGACATCTCTATTCGCGAAAGAGTTTCCATGGCATGTGCTTATGGAATTCCTAGGTCTATGAAGTATATATCATGATCCTTGAACACACAAATATAATGTGACGGTTCTCAATAATTTGATTGTTTGTACATATTTCTCATTTTATTAGACGACCAATAAATATCCTCTCTAGCATAAGATGATTGCTGTTGTGTCCCTACACAAAAACGGCATAAACATCTCAGAGCAAAAAACAAGTGGCTGTGCTTTGTAATTTGTTTACTAGTTTTGTAAGGCAACAGTTAAGGAGAATGATAGATTACATTTATGAATTTCTTTGCGAACATCTATTGGAAGGCAAAAGAAAGACAACGCACCGACATTTTTAAGCCAAAGTAGCATTTAACATCTCTATAGTGTTTTTCTCAATATTCTGTTCGTTTTTCTTTTTACTTCCAAATTATACAGCATGTAAATGGAAAGTATTTTAATCGGTTAGAATTTAATAGAATTTTTTGATATTTCTTGGAATCTTTGCGAATTGGCGATCCAGGATAGTCTATTTTCAAATTTTGGCGATGTTGTCCAATGTATTATGTGTGTGTGTGTATGTATGTATGTATGTATGAAAGTAGAGAATGGACTTGGCATAAGACGCAGAAGCCTATTTCTGGACAGCGATTCCGACTTCATTTATGCAAGGCGCGCTACTTCGGGTTTCTTAAAAATAAAAATTTTGAAAAAATTACTATAATCCATTTTATCATACATTTAATTCTGCGTTCTGATTAATAAACAATATTTCCGAGAGCAATATTGTTTTGAGATAAATTGAAAAATTATAATGCAGAAGGTGCTTTTTTATTTAGCTTATTACGGAATTGCAGAGAGATAATAATAATTGGTGAATACTGTTTTTGAATTCTAAGATATATAAGTAACTGTTAATTTTTGTAAGGGATTGAGTATAAATATTTTAATTTAGATGTAACTGTAGAATATGTCATCGAAAATTAGTTATTTTAATTTGTTTATCTTTTTCTTAAATAAATTATTTTCGGAGTTCTCGTTGTATCGGTGCAAGTTTAGGCTGTTTCCTTCTATGAGTTTTGTGGCACAAAACATTATTTGAAAATTTAGTGGGGAACACTTCACATTTTTTGAAATGGTATTATGCCTTTTATGATATAGGGGGACTCATCATACCTCCTAAGGGCAATTTCAGTTGGTGTCTGGAACAAACTGAGGGTTAAAAAAATAATTACAACGCATAGAATTAACAAAATAAGAACCATGAAATCAAAAAATTATGACCATTATAAAACAATTTGTATTCATTTTAGAAAAAGAGGAACCAGTCCTCTAAAAAGGAGAAACGAGTTATATAAAAAAAATTGTTATGCAGTGCAATTCGGGTTAATCGATTTCATGAGTTTAACGCTCGTTTAAAGCACTCGGTAAAGAATGCGAGAAAATTCCTCTTCTTATTTAAAAAAAGATCTATCATGTAACTTTAAGTACTTAGATATTATAGGATAATGACTTTAATTAGTTTGTGAAATAAATAAACAAGTTTCAAAGCTTAGAACCATTCGTATTTTTATAATTCTACAGCACTGTAGATATTTCACGACCCATGCCTGGAGGACAGACGTTGGATTTGTGGTAAGGACAATGAACTCAGTGACATCCAACGCTTTGGAGTAACAACTACCATGTCCAGGAGCAGAGATAAAGGATTATCCTCCATGAATGTACTCAGAGGTTAAATCTAGACCTAAGCTATACACTTTGAGAATTAAGTGGCCCTCACACAACAAATGGACGCGCACACAAAGCAACGGCAATATTTTGTCGTTGGACAAACGCTGGTAATATAATTCCTGGAATCAAGATTACAGATTTAAGGACCTTCACAAAAACACAAATCCTTTTCTACAATCGCAAACGGAAATGATCTTTTTTTTTTATCAAACTAAACATTTTTATCAGATGTAGTTGAAATTTATAATTTAGATAATGATTAATAAATATTACCCTAAATAACGAGAAAAAATCATTATTATTATTATTATTATTATTATTATTATTATTATTATTATTATTATGGGTTCTTATTTGTCAAATCACAGCTCTATAGGAATAAGGAGGGGTACGGGACTCATGCCAAGCACTCTCTTCTTTGATTGGAACACCACTTAACAGGAATTTCCGGAATTGACATGTTTCTAGAATGATAGGTTTTTATGTGTATCATTTCGGACATATAGCATTTATAATTACTTTCCCTTTCGATCCAATTGTTATTTCCAAATCAATTAAATTGTCCTCATCAAAGAAGTGATTTCTTATAACATTGGTTTCTGCTGCATTGAAATTTCATTGGTGTTTTCGAATTATTGTTTTCTGTCCACTTTCATCCGTTGCACTGCAACTTATTTTCTTCTTTCGCAAAATAGTACAACTCATAAATGTATTAGCAGATGTCTATTGGGCAGTTTAAAATGTGTACTTAATTGTTGAAAGCAACAATTTTCGAAACAATCAAAGGAATGAAATATATTGCATTAAGAGAAATGTTATAATTACATAAAAGACATGAGTTTATATACATGTTTGTAGATAATTTATCGTCAACGCACGATTTACCCCAAATTCACAAAAACGGTGCCTCTTAAAGTAATGATCTTCTCTGTTGATAGTCCATTCAGAAAATTTTCAAAATTCATATTAGGGATACTTCGGAATGTATTAGACGAGCAAAACTATTCGGTAAAAAATAGTTTGTAGTCCATTAACAAATTTAGAAACACAAATTTGGACAGTTCTTTGAGGTTAATAACATTAGATGTAGTGTCATTATTTATACGTCTTCCCTACGATCTATCATCGCAAGGATTTATATCACTATGGTCATTACTTGAGGAAAATTGCACTATATTAGAATGGAAAATGGAAATAGCCATTTACATTGTGATTTATAAAAAAACGCGTGAAAAATTATAGAAAAAATAAATTTAACAATGGAAAGTATTGACATAAAAATATCAGTTTACATGCATAAAATATAGAAGTGTAGAAGATGTTTTTATCGTCTATAAAATAGAATCATCAGGGTAATCCAAACATTTATTATTCATTATTGGGATTATTATTCATTACTAATAATACATGTACATGTGTATTATGATAGTGTGTGGGTAGGAGATATTATCGAGCCGAAAAAATATTACGTCACGAGCGCACGCATACTTCAGTCGCCGAACATAGTAAAAATCCATAACCCTGATTTCGTGGACGTGATTTGTTAACCTTTCACGAACATCGGAAATTACTTTTCAGGTTCATTTCTATACTATATTGTGTTTTACGAGCTACCACAACACTGAAACCGTGAAGTCTTTCATTATTTTTTAACTTTGTCATTGTTTTCGTTGGTTTAAATTGAATAATAAGACACTAAATATCAAAGAATTCCAAAAATGAAGTCTATTTAGACACAATGAGGTTAAGAGTATCGGTGTCATAGCTTATGGCTGCGCACAAAAATGCGATTCACTATGACGTATAGACGTGCGGACGAATCCTAAAGCCACGATGCGAAAAGTAGTTCGCGTAGAGTATGAAAGGGGCGCGTTTGCTGGGCAAGGGAGCTATTTGATGGTACGGTTGGAGGGGTCAGAATTATCTTTTGGTGACGGAGAGGAGCTTTTTGAGGGACAGTTTGCGGAGGGCGGCTGCTCCTTTTGGCCACAGATACGGAGAGTGACGGCTTCTTTTGGTGACGGATGCATCTCCCCATGTGTTTGGTGATAATTTGACGCTTCGAAATCTTCATCGCACTCGCCGCAGATACTGTACCGTGCTGCCCTGAGCGTCGAAATCGCACCGTCGACCATGCACCACTGTCGCTGACACCGATCCTAACCCTGGTATGTGCCTACTCTGATGTCGTGTTGAAGATTGTTATGCGTGTGTGTAGGGGCGTGACGCAAAGTTAAGTGAATTTGGTCATTAAGCTTTTTGAGATGGAAAAGGTTC
Source organism: Laupala kohalensis (assembly GCA_002313205.1). NCBI lineage: Eukaryota > Metazoa > Arthropoda > Insecta > Orthoptera > Trigonidiidae > Laupala > Laupala kohalensis. The sequence continues at coordinate 1,327,841 of NNCF01125948.1, forward strand.
TTATCTTCCGCATGTGTTGCAGTCACAGTTTCGTGAAAGGTAGTTTCCTTGGCACTGGAACATTGGTTCAAACTCATATTTCATTGTTAGAAAATTACTATAGATAATTGTTGCATTTGGGTTAAATCAGACAAATTTCCTTTGTCTATTTAATTTTTACTAAAAAAGTATTTTTTTTAAACTAAGAAGACGGAAACTTGTCCAACCAAGAAATGATAGTATCTTTTCTGACATTTTCCTCTCAGAAATATTTAACTAGTGTCATGAACAGCAATTAAAATTACTTCTGGACTTTAAAAACTACATGTACCGAGAGGGATACATAAAATATTGTTTTGGTACGTGGTTCAGTATATGAAAATATTGCGAGATAAGTATTACACTTGTATTTATTTATTAGAGCACTATATTATTATTATTTTATTTGTGTATTGATCATTATTTTTTGTGGATGGTGAAACCTTTCCAATTTTTCTGGCGTCCAACCTTCATTATCTGTTTCCGGGTTTAGTAAACGGGAAATTTACTGTTACAGTACAAATACTGATAATTATTATCTTTTTTTTATTATTATAGACCCTTCACTTTGAACTGCTGCAGGTGCCACAAAAAATCGTAGAAAAAACTAATTACCACCATTCAATTTTTCTTGTTCCTCTGCTTATACTCAAGTAAAAAAGTGGTTCTTAGAATGAATAATACAGTTTAATAATAGAAATGTTTCAACACACGCAAAATTTTTACCGTTTTTTCCGATCGTCGGCTTTACTATTTTTTATAAAATAAACTAAAAGTGTCAAAAATAATTCTTATTCAGCAAATGTTAACCATTATGTTTGTGATAACATTTCAAAATTTCGAGCTTCTACATGCAAAATATAATGAGTTATTAACCTTTTCCAAAAATATTGCTATAAACGACTAGGAACATTTTTAAGGAATAAAATTTATACTGTCGCCTTCAGCAAAATGCCGTGATCATATGATCGGATAAATTTAAACGTTTAAAACTTAGTATGTAATCACAAATTTGTGATAAACAGAACTATGTTTTCATTTGGAGACCAGCGGTGCACATATAAATATCATATTCTATAAGTGACTGTTCTTCAAAAGGTTAAAAAGGAGTTAAAGTGAGAGGAATGTGATATGATGTTATAAGTTAGTCAAATGACTACAGGAGAAAGCAAATAAAAAATGTCTCCCACGCTATCTCTAATATCTAATATCAGTCTTGGTAGACTCGAAAAAATCAAATTATTTTATCATTAAATTTTTTCAATGGACTTACATACGTACGTTTACGAGATAAAGATTCGTGAGTAAAAGGGAAACGAATCTCATTTGAAACAATTATTAAAACTCGCATATAACCTGTGAACTTCTGGACGCAGGTCCATAATCAGAGGATTCATTAACTTTCTACGTAATTAATAATTGAAATATTTTGTAAAATATTTTCACGCGCGTTATCATCAATGCACAAATTCTGGACGTGCGCATAAATATAAATTAGTTTGTTCATCCATCAAATAAGGCAGGACGACACAAAAAATTAGTCACGGGCCACAGGTCATTGAAAGGAACAAAATTGAAAATAACAAATATGAAAACTGCCATAAAATAAATTTAACGTAATATGTAAATAAATATTTGAGCACTACTTATTTACACACTCTTCAAGCTTTAGAGAAAAATGTTCATTTTTATATCTCAATAGTGAAAAACAGAGTAATTGACTACCGTAAAACAAATTTTTCTTTTGTAATTCATCAGTAGTCTTTCACGTTTGAACTACAGAACAAAAAATATTACATCTGGGCGCATCAAAGGATCAAAGTAACGGTTTAAATATTTACACCGGGTACTACGTCATCCCTCTTAATCCTCAATCGCGTTCCATAGCATTGAGCTTCGACAAGATCACTTGATCGCCTCGCATCGAGCGCTGGACCGAATGGTGAATCCGCCGCGTCATCAGAACCCTCCCTTTCCCCCCTCACCGTCCCACTCGTTCACTACCCCTTCGCGCTCCCATCCCGCAGAGTGAGGGCCGTCGCCGCCACCGCTTAAACTATGGCTCTTCATGACGCTGCCCGTGCTACGCCCACGCACCCCCTGCCGGCAGCAGCGAACGCCCACGCCGCATTTATGGGCACTTGGACTCAGGGATGACCGGACGCGAGGATGCTTCGAGGATGCCAACTGCGACGGGGCGGGGCGTCACCAAGGTTGAAGAGGATGAACGAGGTTCGTGAGCGTTTGTGCCCTCAACGTATTGTGCTGTCACTTGGTGAATAAGGAACGTGAATAAAAATTAATCGAATTTAATTGTTGTCAATAAATAATTCTGAACACAAGGAACATCATAATGAAAACAAAATTACATTTTAAAAATACATTAGAAATTATATTTTTAATATTTAAAGTAGTGGGAGACTATACTTTTCAGTAATCCCAAAAATTATGCGGTCCAAAAGTAAGTTCCGTTTAAGTAAAAATCTTAGTCTCCTTATTTGAGTTTGTACGTAGTTCGCCAGAGAGTATATTAGTTTATTGTCCTTCACGTGGTCATATGAAGTTTCTACTGTTTTTTGGGCAATAAATGTATTTATTTATTTATCGTTTGAATCATGGGTGATTACGAAGTGATCTATTTGAGATTAGGAATCTTTGGGCCGAATGGACTGATTTTCTTCTTTTGGTTATTGAGGGATACGTTATTCTGAAAATCCTAGCTGATAAATCGTTGAATTGTTTATGGTAAAAGTAATTCGGTATAAGTATTGGTTGTAATAAAATAATTTGAATATTTTTTTTTAGTAACTTTAATTTATTTTCTTGCCTATAAAACGAATGGAGCACTCCGACGAGTACTTAGACGGGTACGAGGGAAAAAATTGGAACCTCTTTTATGGCAGGGTTTGAATAGTTATGTTTTAATTCGGAGGGATCTTTATATGGGGCAATAGAAATTAAAATGAAGGGGTTAATTGAACTACTAGTTTGAGTAGACTCTTCAAATTTAGATGGTTCGTGATACGAAATTATAATTTTTGAGCTTAGTTGGTAAGCTTTTTAAGGAACGTCTCAACCATGTAACCTACTTCAAAATAATTCATACTATATTTTAAAACAAATCATTAATGCACCGCGCATGAAATTGTATTGAAATGTAGGCATCAAATATGGTAATTATGAGGTAGAGAAAAAGCATAATACGTTAGAGGTGTTAAGAAGTTACACATTCATCAATCGTAACAAGTACTTGATTATATTTGTTAGAAGGAAATTGAACTTAAGTATTCATTCGTAAGTTGAACTTAAGTAGTGGTGAAGTTGAGTAAGTGAACTTAAGTAGTGGTGAAGTGATATTTGATGCCCTCCGTTCAAACATATTTATCCTGGTAATATAATGTGATATACTTGTTAATCGTAAGCATGACCCAAAAGCATATTAGTTCTTATTTATTCAGAAATAAATTAAAATTTTGAAAATCACAAAAATACTTATCAAAGTATTTAGATATTTTGGGTAAAAAACCTTGACAGCTCCCTTTTTTTGTGAGAATGAGAAATGCTACCAGACAGAAAACTGTCATGGCATTTTACTTTCAGGCGGTGTTCTTACATGAAAAATACCTTGCAGGAGGATAAGCATGACTTACGACTGTGATCCATTTCATTTAAATTATTAAAGGCAATAAAGAACATGTGATACATGATCTCGGAATACATAAAAATTAACATATTTGGTTGCATATTGCTTTTCCAGAGCACAATAACAACGAAGAAGCCCTCCAAAACCTAAACTACAGAGATGAAATTTTGGGACATCCATAAGTGTTGTGTCCTTCCCATGACGTAGAAATCACGACGAGTGAACGCTCAGTAAAGGTTCACGACAACACGACAACGAAAAATCGATAACGCCTCAGCTGCCGCGGGAAGACTGTTCGTGGTAGTGTTTATTGTATACTTTTGTTTTGTTTTTTTTCTTATTATTATTATATTCGTACAATACATTACATGTTTATTATGATTGTACAATACATTGTATATTTATTGAACATTATTTCATTTGTTTACTTCATGGCATGTTTATCGTATTTCGTCGAAAAAATATCGTATTAAATATTTTATAACGATAATAATTACATTCAGAATTAACTTTTAATCACTTTCTTTTCATTCGAGATGCATCTTCGTAATAAAAAACTGATTCTTCTCGGATCTGTTGAGACAATAAAGGATGAAATTCTGCTTTTGTGGAGAGAGTGTATCTCCCTCGCTGTATGAAATGCTTTTTCACATTTCCACGAGAGACGAAATAGACGGACAGTAAAACGCATAGAGATAAATCTTTTATGAACGCATATTAAATATTTTTTCATTAGTTAAAACGCTACTAGAATCCGACGCTTTGCATAAAATGTTCAATTTACGTTTCACGCAATTGTATTCGATAGCTCAGCACGAACTTTGTTGACAATATAAAACACAGTGCCGTCAATACATTTTCAAAGTGAGGTTAACCATAATTTAATAAAAGACACGCACTTAATGTGTTCAGAATTTAATTGAAGTACACTAATTCTGTCTACATTCGCTTCCTCTCAAAATAAAAAGCACTTACATAATTAAGCTCAAGTGCAATAGGGGAAATCTTCTTTCTTAGAGATTCTGTGCGAGAGAGAGCACCGAGTTGCTAGACAGAGATAGTACGTGTCCGTCCCCTTCACTTTCTACTGCTGTCCGTCACAGATTTCATCCGTGTTCACCGCATATCACATAAGTGAGGTGCTGGGGACTCATATCCTCCCTTGTACACTGCCAAAGCGGTAAGCAAGACGGCTTCTACTAGCTTAAGCATATATATTTCAGTGACATTTTAGCACTTATCTGTCAATTCAGGATAAAATAAGTTTAATTTCACATGTGTAGATAATATGGACTACTTTCAGTACGAGTGAGAACTGAGATGTCCGAAATTGGTTTTTCGACAGTGAGTCAATGTGTTTAGAATAGTGTCCCCGCTTCCCCTCTCGCCCAACTGCTACTACGCAAAGTCATGAGCTGTACAATCGTCGGAATTATACGGTATACGAGACTGAGTGAAGTCTTTAAGATAGGCCGTTTTCTCTTCGATTCTCCGATAGTGACTTTAACCGAGAATATATTTCAGAATTTTTAACGTGAATAAAAGAATATTTGGAAGTTAAAGAAAGTAGTTTGATCGTGATGCTGTTGATTTAGTGTTGTGAATTTTAATTTCTCTAATTGTAACTTAACATGTTCTACAATAAGAAAAAGAGGAGATGAAAGAAAAGGCTGGTGCGTAATTCGTCAACGAAGCAACGCCAAAACGCAAATTCACAATGTCCTGAATTGGCAAAGTTTTATTATCTAGAAAGACGCTACAGACTATGAAGCTTCGTGCGTTGGTTATATAATAAAAATTATCTCTAACCCGTATTGCTCCCCCGAAGTGATACGAACATCAGCCAGTTTCTAGCATATTATATTCTCAATGCGTAACCTTATGGTATTGGCAGTAGATACTTTCTGATACAACTAAAATATTTTTAATCAGATAGTGATGGTTCATGCAACAAATTATATTTATTGATAGATATGTCTGTTCCATCTAGTGAGAGAATATGGAACAAAATAGAAAAATATTTGTAATTTGTAAAAATATATGCTATATGACATAGGTAAAGAGGAAAACAATTAACATGTTCAATATCAAACTTTTGATTTTTAATTTCTCAAACTGTGCATCTTTAAAAAATTTCAAATTAATACTTGAAATAGTGTATATCCTTGTTAATCATCTGGGAAAAGTGGAGGTGGGATGAAAATGGGTTCAGTGTTAAAACAAAAAAATAATGTAGGTTTCTCACCCCGTACCGCGAGCGGAACTAGAATTTTTCACTTTATTCTTGATCTTATTATGTTAAATATTGCTCCAGCATAATAATGCAATGTATATATTGTCAGATAAGCGTCTCGTTTTGCTATAATTATGGAAATTTCAAAGTAATATAGAACTATTGATGTAATATTCCGTGACAAATTCGACAAAAATACTCATTACGTATACGCAGTGAAATAATTAATAATGCTCAGATTTATTCTTACAGGCACTAAAATGAACAGAAGAAACATTTTTGTTAATTAGATATATTATACTGTTTATATTAAATTCTTCTTGTAGCAATGGGAGACTCGTCTATTTCTGTAAGAAATTAACGTAACGGAACCATCTCTCGTTACGATGAAGTATGGATTTTTATCTCAGGGTCTAAGTCGTGAGAATCTTCACCTTTGTAAACAGTTATTACCAGTGCTTATTTTTCTTAATAAAGTTATTTCGTGTCTTTGCACGACACAAATATTTCAGTCTTGTGCTGTTTTGGAGAACATTCACTCATCCCGGCTCTCGTATTTCGACAGCAGGTCCCTTATTGAATTTGTTACAAGTCAGACTATCGTTATTAAGAATGAATCTGCTATCGATATGTACTTTTATGATGAATTCCTAGGAAATAATTGTCTATGGAAATTATATTACGTGATATATGTACTTTTTTATTTTGATTCCCTTCCTAAATCTCACAGCTTCCTTAATTATTGGAAACAATGAATCTATGATACGTTTCAATTTAAGTTTACCTGAGTATCTCTGCTCACTGTGCATAATATTTATTATGTATAGCTACTCTATGATCATTGTATATACGAAATATTTATGTTGAATATGACATAATCGATATTATCTTATTTTGAACTTTTCCTTTCCATAATTATATCAGAATGAGTTATTACTTGGTAAGGTTGCGACTGTTTAATAAATACGTATAAATTATATATATATATTCTAATTAATTTTTTTCATATGTATTTTCACTACTGTAATTGGTCGTATCAAGTTCTGTTGTAGTTACAATTTAATAAATAAATCACGTTTAACGGTGCCAATGTATTTTACATTATCTTATATAAAAAATAGTTTGGATTTGAATATAACGCATAATACTAAAGGAACGGTGATTGAATTGGCAATTGTCATATTAAAGCTGATGAGGGCTTAGTACATTTTAGAAACGAAAGATAAAAAGAAGTGTTTTTGTTGTTGTTGTATGTCTAAATGGAAATTGTAGTATGCTATTGAAGCTTATCTTCATGGAGGTAGGAGTTGGGTGGTAGATTATTGTTAGTAGGTGGGTCTGTTAGCTGGGTTTACCAATAACTTGGCCCACGTGAAGGGGTTAGTATATGTCGTTAGTAATAGTTAGAGTTATTGATACTAAGAGGAGGTGGATAGGGGAAAGAAGGTCTGCTTGTCAGTAGTCACAGCTATATGAACTGGGACATTAATGTGAAAAGCTACAAATATTCTGGTCCCATCGGGAATCGAACCCGATCGAACCCGGGGTGACTTGGTGATGAGCGACAACACTACCACCTTCGCCACCGCAGTAAAAAAGTGGTTTAACTCGCACGAGAAGTCAGCTCACATCTCTATGCTTCAGCGGGAGCCCAGCTCAGTTCTTAAGAGATTGTCGCTACCGCTCCCTCAGAAGAGTGCTGGTAATAATGCTCTTTGCTGTCCATTATATGACGATTGTTATCCAAGGACGTTGAATGGTTATTTGCCGCGAGAAGTACGTCAGTAATTCACAGAGTACAAACGTTTCTAAGAGTAGCCAAGATGGAGATTTTTTTCACAATTGAAGTTTCTCTTTTGACTGAACCATTAAAATATTGAAGAACAGTAATTGAATATTTTGTTAAAACGTAAATTATAAATCTAAAACAATTTTCATATATTTTTCGTACCATTTCATCCTTTCAACAGTTGTTTAATCTCTCGCTAAGACGGATAATTTCCAAAGAAATTGCAAAATGACACCCCCCTCCACGCACCGTCAAGGAAATTATAATGGAGAAGACAAAAATAATAATATTGTAATAGTCTTAATAGTAATAATATTTTCTTTTGTTTACAATATTTTATGAATGGAGAATCAGGTAAATGTTATTCTTACAATTAATGTACATAACGCCGTGTTCGTTTACTCACAAACACAACAGAAAAATTTCGGTTTCAGCATTTCTTTGCAACACCTCTTTCAAATGGCTTCACAAAAAACACAACGTGTTTTAATGTGTCTCGCGTGATTTTCCGCCATGCCAACCGACTATTTCAGTTGCGATACAGAAAACAAGTTGCAGATATTGTAGTTTCAAAATTATTTCCGTGGAGTGCATTCCGCTCCCGCAATAATAGCTCCCAGCAAAAAACTTTGTAGCACATGAAACGCGCCAATAGTTGTGTTCTCTTTCGCCGCAGGAGCGCGCCAATCTTTCGCCGTCACAAGCGTGGGTCGCCGAGCGCTCGCTCGCAACTCATGAGGGCGGAACTCCGTCTGACTCCAGTCCGCAAATCTATCGACTTCCCTCTGTTGCAACACACTTGCGAAATGCACCCGCGGCGTCGTGCGTCCGGTCGCCTTCCGTTGTGGGAGGACAGGCCGAAAGAACTGAGGTGAGTAGTCATTGATTAAACGACCCTCCACGCTATTCAGTCCTGGTAGAATACGAGAATAGTTTTGAAATGTTATGAGTTCAATTCTCTTTCTAAAGTATACATTATTCACATATATGNTGTGTGTGTGTGTGTGTGTGTGTGTGTGTACTCAAGTCACTTTATTACCTTTCTTCTTTGGAAATTGGTATGTGTTAACTTATATAATAATATAAGTTTTCGTATTTCAGAAGTACAACAAGCGTGGTGAAACTTCAACTAAATGAACGACTTTTGAAGAATATGATGGCTCATACTAAAAAGAAATAAATATGCATTACTCAACAACTTACGATCACTTGAAATGAACCTCTTCTATGGATTGAATGGTGGAAGAAAGGTCCATGTGAAAATCACACAATGTATATGAAATTCAGTATGAAGTAACATGTACAAATCGTTGTTTCTCTGACATTAATTATTTACAAAAAGCTTTTTCATCCGTGTGCCTGACACAAACCGTGACATTTGGATTTCTTGTGGTAAAAAAAAAGGAGAAAGCTCAGAGGTGGAAAAAACATTGTGTATTTATTTATAGACGCCTCGTTATTCGTGCGACCGGAAATTTGAAGAATAATATACGATGTAACTAATATAAAGGAGTTTTGCGTGGTACAGGTTCGTAAATGATAAATACTCTCAGTTAGCATTATCGTCCTTTGAATACAGATTCCGAGAGGTATGATTCTCAATGTTACAGGAACAAAGAAATTCTAATGTTGAAGACAAAGCAAAATGTCATGGTCGCTCATTCTATTTCAATATGTCTACATTGTTAGAATGCTCATTAACACTCCCAACACTGCGTCCACTTCCTTGTGGTAAAAAGGGAAAATGTTAATCTTGATGTTTTACAGCAGAAAATCGTAGTAAACAACGACCGCCATCCTGAATATTTATCTCAATCGTGAATAATTAAGTATGAATGTCGAGTGGTATTCTGCATTTACTACCACAGAATATGTGCTCTTTCTACTACACGGATGTCAAAGGGAGCACGTACCGGCACTCCTTTCTCCGGCAGAGCACGCAGTTATTTTACAATTTTTACTAGCCTGTGGAGGTAGGCTACAGCCAGTAGCCAGTCATGGCAGGATTCGAAAGGTCAAAGTACAGTAACGTTCATAGCGCGATTAACGCTTCAGAGCAAGTTCTTCGTTCGCCTTCTCTAGAAAATACTCTATTACACAAATAAAATAAATGAAGAAAATTTTTTAACAAGCTTTTATATAAAAAGAAGAGTAATAAAATAAAAAATATGTTGAGTAAAATTGATAATAAAATTACTACAAGAAGTATCTTCCTTTCTGCAAGTGCTTAGAAGCGAAGATATTTTTAAAATATGAAATATAAATTTTAAAAGTTTCGTTTTTTAAATAAAATTTAAAGTAGTATTAGTACTTAAACGCTTGACGCCTCAAGCATTCAAAGGATGCTATCTTCGTGTCACCACGAAAGTGAATTTATGGAAACATCTGGGTGTTGAAAGTTTCGTTATCAGAGGAGTTTACTTTCAAATTATAAATTCTACGGAGATTCATGTATGCTAGTGGATAAATAGTGTTTACTAGTGGCTAGTGGATAACTTATGCCCAAGAGGAATTCGTAGTCACATTATTGCACACTTAAACCACACCAGTGCATTTATATTTGCCTCAGGGTGGTTAATATTTGTAGTCCAGATTAAGGGATTATGATACAATTCACCAAAATATGACCCAGTCTGAATTTCTCTTTCAATATTTTCTTCCCTGCACGTAAAACTCCCGTATTCGCCTAACCTGTTTAGTTCTTGTGTTATCGCTCACAAAGAAAATTTGTGTTGTTTTCATTATTAAGATTCATATTACCCTGTTCGTAAGTACCATATTAAAGACAAAATACAGGGTTTAATAAAAATATATTATTTTTGTCAATATATTTCTGATATAATCGGCTTCACAAAAGAAGAAGGTGAGTACATGACAGTCCAACAAGCCACAATATTCATTTTGCAGTAAAACAGCTAATTTCTAAACACGAAGTCGTCTTCGGAATAACTTAGATTGCCGATTTACGCTCTGCTGACCATCTGAATTTCGATTTTCAATTGCTCAATGAGTCAAAATTACCTGTAATATTTTTCATTTATTTAAAAAATAAAGGAGATTGTTAACTTGACTCTTAAAACTAAATATTTTTTAGGGGTCCCCATGCGATGAATTTGCCATGAATGGAGCGAAGTAAGGATTCCGCCACTGCCATACGACCCTTGGTCGGAATTCTTGGTATGGTCCCATGCTTGCTTCAGAAGAGTAAATTATAACTCTACGTGGTCGTACACAGTTTGTAAATGTTTTTTTTTACAATATATGTATAATTATCATTTTTTAATATAATTATTGTTTCATTGGTTGAATAAAATTCATTATTTCACTGTGTACCTCAGTAACCCTATTAGCATCTGTAATATATTAGAATCATATTGTTATTGTAGTAGTAGTAGTATTCAGTTAAACTGATCTGAGCAAATACTCGTATTATTATAATACATGTTATTAATAGCTAAAATAATCCTAAGTTTTTATTATAACCCGTCTTGCTCAGGTAATTCCAGTTTATGAAACGATGAATTTCTAGTTTGTGAGTTTTCAAACCTCAAGAAGTTTCATTAATTATTTCACAAAACCCTTTGCAAATAAACTATTATTTGGCGCTCTCTCTAATCTATGTTTTATTCAACACATGAAATTAAGTACCATTGCAATCATAACTACTAAGTAAATATCAAATACACTTATTTGTAATAAATCAAATATTAGAGAATAATAATAAATGGAAGCGAGAGAATGAAAATTAGTAACAATGTGAGAGAAAATGCAAAATATGTTATACATACGAATTCGTAGGATTTAATAACATATATTCTTGTGAAACAACTTTTTTTTTCTTTAGAGATAGAAAATTACTCATTTCATACATGTAGTACACCTGCAGGTCAGATACTTCATCTCCTTCAAGCCATTTGTGAGACTTCGTACAAATAAGCAGCCATTAACTTAATTCCATTGATATAGTTTCTAACATCAATCTTTTCATTCTGAGAATGAGCTCCATCATCACACGCTCCCACTGGTAACAAAAGAACGTTTTTCCCCGTTAGTTCTTGAAGAGTCAAGGTGACAGGGATGGAACCACCTTCCCGAATCAAGTCGGGTATCATACCGTACACATGCTCAGTTGCTCTCTGGGCTGCCATATAATGAGGATGCTTGGGATCGGAAAGCCAATGCATACCTCCATGTTCCATGTAAACTTTCATTTTGTTGATACTTCCACGAATCTTCCATTGGTCTTCAATATGAGCCAAGATGCATTTTCTAACTGTGGACGGTTTTTGGTCCGGAACGATACGAACCGAAAATTTCCCGATTACCTTTCTGGGAATTATGGTCTTTGCTCCTTCACCACTGAAGGCTCCTTCGATACCGTGAATTGAAAGTGATGGATACCTCCAACGGTGCATTAATATATGAGTTTTGTCATTATTGTGGCGTAAGGCGTGGGTTCCTATATCCTTACAGTACTGCGTCACGTCGAAGTCTATGTTTTTATAGAGCTCCTCTTCCTCCTTAGAAACCGGAGCTACATCATCCAAAAGTCCTTCAACTAATATTTTACCATCACTATCAACCAGCGTGTTTAAAAGGTAAATGAGATCAGGAAGTGCTTCGTATATAGCTCCTCCATTGATACCGCTGTGCAAGTCTTGGTTAGCACATTCGACTTCAACGAAGAAATAACAAATTCCTCGAAGACCGTATGTTATACAAGGCTTCTCTTTTCCCAACCAATAGTTATCAGAAATACATACCAAATCAACATTATTGAGAAACGTGTTTTGCCTCGCACGTAACAAATCATCGAGACCTTCACTTCCAGATTCCTCCATACCTTCCAGCACAATTTTAAGATTTACTGGGAATGGAATATGGTTTTCCTTAAGAGCTTCTAATGCATTAAACCAACATAATACGGGTCCCTTATCATCTGTCGCTCCCCTGCCATATAACTTTCCATCCTTTTCCGTCAGAACAAATGGATCTGACTCCCAACCATCTTCTTTACAGGCAGGTTGAACATCTAAATGTCCATAGATACATACAGTCTTCTTACTGGGATCGTTGCCTATAACTCCTAGGAGTACTGGAGGAAGATCTATAACGGAGTCATCGTACAATACTTGCTTGCCAATATCACAAAGTTCCACTGTTGCTCCAAAAGATTTCAATTTCTCTTCCGCCCATTTCATGCACTTAACAACTTCAGGGCGGTTCCGAGGCCACGCGGAAACAGATTTAATTGCTATAATAGAGGTTAAGTTTTCAATAAATCGTGAATTATTCTTCTCAATAAAATTAAAGAGATCTTGATATTCTTTGGGAAGACTCATTTCTGATTTCCTTTTTTGTTGCGACTTTTGAGAAAGTTGTTATTGTGCAGGATGAATCAAAGAATTCTCATATGTCGTTACATTTCATAACCAAAGCCACAAAAATTACGTTTTGCTTTGTATTATTTCATTTGCTAGTCGTAAATGACTAGTGCTGCCGCCACAAGAAGAACATTATGATGTTCAATTGTAAATATTGCATTTAAGAGAAGTACATTTTTTTTAATATTAAGAATATTTAGTAAATGTAAATAATTTTAATAACCTTTACAATATATTTTGTTTAAATCTTGATCAACATATCACATCAACAAGAGGAATATTTTAATTGGGTTTTCTCTAAGAAAAATAACCAATTTACAACGATAACGTTTCCCAAAATGTAATTTGCCTTCTGAAGGGCCTTTTCTTCTTGCCATTTTCTAATCGCAAAGAACGTGTAGTTGACATTGCAATATAGTTCATTTCCCTTCGACCGAAGCTTATCAAAATATATTCCTCCACAATAAAAAAATAATCAAAATCTTATGATCTTCTTTGTCCTTCAGCAAATATTATAAAGATTTTCTGGAGGAGGTGTTTTACTTGTAAGAGTTCACAAAGGTAGAACAAATGTAGAAAACATTTCATTTTCCGAGCATCGCTGAAAATTTTCAACATAATCTTAATTTGTAACTAATGATAAAGTAGCGATTTTAAGTGAATTTCATTTGAAATAACCAACATAGCTTAAATGAGTCACTAGTGTGTACTAATGAATAATACTAATAAGTATTGTGGCATTTATTAATATTATTAATCATGTTATTTATACATTAATAAATATTCGTAATTATTATAATTCAAATATCAAAATGTATATAAATGCAAAATGCGAAAGTGTGTCTGTCAGTTTGCAACCTGACGACTAAACTACAGAGAAGATACTGATGAAATTTAGCGAAGAGGTAGTTTAGATGTCTCGGATGAACATAGAATAACTTAGCTCATGAATGTGAGAAAAGAAAGATACAAAATTATTTTGACGACAAATGTCGATGATATCTGGAAAAGAAAGGTATATTCGCTTGCGCTGCCTAAACGGTTACAAATAAGTGACAACTCTAAATGGCAACATTGTTCACTTCAAATAGTTCTATAAAAAATCCGTGACAGCATATGTCTATCTACTAAGGTTAACATAAATTATCGAACCGTTAAAATACTTCAATTTAAGGGAGACAGACATCTAATATACCAGACATATTAGAACGCTAGTGTTTATTCGAAGAACGAATTATACTTAATCTGAATGTATGAGCAAACGATCGTGCAATGGGATATTTTAATCAATCGAAATAAACATATAAAAATGTATGTTGAATTTTTAGGGTATTACTAATAAAATCTTGTTTTTTTAGATTTTTTAACTATTAATTTATTACGTGGTTCAATGCTAAATATGAAACCGAGTAAAACGTTTCTGGAACTTACCTAGCAGATAGGGGAAAGTAATATCAGCCAAATTATCCAGGTAAATAAAATCGTACAGCTAAATAAACGTAAACGTTTATATGTTAGTTTAATTCAATTTCCCATGCAAATAAATCACACAGTTTTAGTTAGTATGTGTATAATTAACTGGTATACATTAATAAATATACAGTTCTATTCGAGCACTTTTTTAAAACTCCTCATAATTTTAATAAGTATTATTCCCCAAGTGATCAAATCAAAGCTTTTTCAATCTGAGATTTTTATTATTACTGATTTAATATCACCTTTATACATTCCCAGGTTTTCTATAACTCATGCGAAATTTACCATATTGTCCAAACTTGAACATAATTGGTAGTTGAGGGATGTTGGCAAAATTATAACTCATCATTCTTGACCATTTTTTTCATTCTTAACAAGGTAATTTACAAGGACTTACCCCCGTCTCCATAGCGAGAGGAAATGAGATAAATGATAATTTATAATCACTCAGTACTTCATACGATAACAATCTTGAATCATTAAAACCTAATTATCATCATTGCTGTTACATTTCAAAGTACCAAAGGGTAATCAAAGAATTCTACTTAGGTGAGCGAATTTTTCTTGAGATTGACTGTAAAGAGTAATTACTGAGCAATAACCCTATGTATCCGTTTCGGTGGGTAGTTAACAAGAGAGAAATTTACATACACATGGGCGCTGAAATGAAAGAAGTACACACGAAACAATGAATATAACTGCCGAGGGAAACACGAGCGAATGCAGGTACATTCGACCACTACAAGCATTAACAGGTTACACAATGTAACACGTGCAACATTAAAAACTCACTCACGTCAGTCAATCGAATTCACATTATATGCTCTAACACCACAGATAGAATACTTAACATGGAAAATGTTTACAAATATTAATAGCAAATAAAGTGCAATGGATTAAGTACTGCTGTAATGATACTGAAATGTACTGAAAAATGGGAATAGTGATAATTAGAAACAAAAAAGTAGTTGAGAAAACCATGAACCATCGCTTAAAACACAACTTTTGACTAACGCCATTTAGTCCAGCCAATGAATGCTCAAAAAATGGTTAACTATTAAAAAATCAGTTTAATTACTTACCTAATTCGTCCAATTTGAAAGACAAGCAGCATTTTTCTTCAAAGTAAGATTCATAATTTTACTTGTGCTAGATGTATACAGTGAAACCTCACTACAATAAGCTTATAGGTGACAACTAAACTACTTCAATATAACGAAGTAACCCAAAATTGGAAGAGATACCTCGGATCCTCTTGTTCAAGAGAACGGTACCCCTTAGTAGTCAGTCCTGAGTGTGACTTTATTTGCAGTGGCCATTAATAGCATAACTTCTGCTGTGAGGAATTCTGTCCAACACTATCTCTTTGCCGATTACTTTGCCATCTTTTGTTCATCGCAGTGTGACAGGTGTGGATCGACAAATCCAACTCGTCAATAGATTGTACCAATGGTCAAAGAAGACTGGCTTTCGTTTTTGTGCAAAAAAAATACGCTGTGTTCTTAACATTATTGTCGTTTTCCAAGCTATTATGCCGTGGTCTACTGCTATTTCTTCTAGACGTTTACGTGGAAGCTTACATTTATATATACATACACACACACGCAGTACGAAACCTCATGCCAGAACCTCACCTCGCCCTGGGGGACAACGTTCTCAAATTCTATAGATCAGTTATAGGCCTAATCTTTGCTCAGAGACTAAATTGAATTAATTTCGATCTTCTGCAATATGGCAAGAAGAACACTCCAGCCGCGATGTTGAGGGTGTACTTCCACCTAATCCTCGACAAACACCGGTTTTATATTCCTGTGCTTATTGACGGATCGAAGCAGGCAGATGGTGTCGGCTGCTCAATGGTGTTCCTATGGCTACCGTCTTGGCGACTTGTGCAGTGTTTACACTGCTGAGCGCTATTGAGAGCACTGTGATCAACAAAGTGCTCCCGCGGGTCAAATTTCTTAATTTGCATTGATTCTCTGAGTGCGTTCTTAGAAATTCAGAATATGTGTCCAGCCGATAAGCTCATCCAGAACATTCAGGATGTACTTTTCTCTCTTCAATGTGACGGAAAGAACATAATGCTATGCCAGCTACATAGGAATCACAGGAAATGAGGAAGCAGACGTTTCCGTAAAGGCGGCATTCTTCACAATTCCAAAAGGGGACATCCTAAATTACATCACTCACAGGATTCTGAGAGAATGGAACAATGAGTGGTTGGCTGTTGAAGGGAATAAGCTCCGACTTCAAGTCCTCTGTTAAGTCATGAAGGAGTTCCTGTAGGTCTGTCAGGCGCGAGGAGGTCTTACTGACCAGCCTGCGCATAGGACATTGTCCTGTCATCAACCCGTATGTGAGGAGTGTAGTTCCTGTCTGACANCAAAAAATACACCAGAATACGGAGAAGCAATGGTCTGCCTGCATATTTACCAACAATCCTCGGAAATATAACGGATCTTATTATAAATTTTCGAATTTCATAAGTATATCGGGGTTCCCCTCACAAGTACTCGGGACGATTTAAATTTGCATTCTTCTTTTCTTTTCTTTTCTTTTTCTTCTTTCCTTTCACTCTTCCTTTTCCTTTGTTTGAAAATCATAATTTTCAGAATTTATTTCATTTTTGATACAATGTATTGGTCAACAATTGTCTTTCCCTTCCCATTATCTTTGCATTTAGATATTTTTGAATTCAGGAGGGTGTTTTTAGTGTGCATGATCGAGGTATTCGGCGAGTCCCGTACACGGGGAAGAGTCACGTTGGCTTCTTCCCATGGTGCGAAACTGCATTTTCCTCCATCTGCAAGATCTCTGTTAACCTCGATGTTGGAGAGCCCTAAAACCCCAATTAAATTTAAAATACACCATTACTTTTAGCTTTAATTTTATTTGTAAATAAATTCAATTGCAATATAAATAGTTATCATTATTATTCAATCATCTTATTCCCTGGTTTTGTTAGTGCCAATACAGTATAACCTTGATACAAAGGTTTCATTAAGATGTTTTGTTGGAGGGGGTAGGGAGGGGGATAAAAATACATTCGTTATATTGAAGTAATTTAGTTGTCATCAATAAGCTTAATATAATGAGGTTTTACTGTACGCAACATCTAGCACAAGTGAAATGATGAACATTACATAGAAGAAAAATACTGCTTGTCTTTCAAATTGGATGAATTAGGTAAATAACTAAAACTGATTTTTTTTAATTGCTACAACTCTGGCCCAGGTAAAGATAAATCAGTAAAACTATTCTAAAGGTATTAGTTAACCTTTAAAACTCATATAAAACGTATTTGAGTGCTCTACAACTTTTAATTCTTCTAACTTTTCCTGTAAAACAAAGTATTCAGTAGTTAGAAGCAAACGTTTGACAAAAAAGTAAGTTTTTTTTGTAAATAAATGATTTTCTTGTGCAGTTATCTCAAAAACTATAACCAATATAGAAAAACTTAATAGAGACAATGTTATTTGAAATTTAAAAAGTTTTCATTTTGCTAAGAGTATTTTTTTGTACGATCCACTGTTAACGAGATATGAGCGTAGGAAACAAAAAACGGGACCCCCTCCTACCCTTGCGTAAGGTGTAAACATCAGGACTTTTAGTATGTTTACCTCCTAACTACTCCCAACACATCCCCGATGGAAAATACTTCCCTCTTTCAAACCCTCTATAATCATTCGTTGACTGGACTAACCCTACTGAAATACAACTCATGATGTAGAAGACTGAATGTGATAGTTTAAGTAGAATGCAAAGTGCCAAGTGCAATAAACAGTCTGAGAAACAAATAGAAATGTTTTAGGAGAGAAAGGTAACAACGCTACCATTATTGTACA
Organism: Laupala kohalensis; assembly: GCA_002313205.1. NCBI lineage: Eukaryota > Metazoa > Arthropoda > Insecta > Orthoptera > Trigonidiidae > Laupala > Laupala kohalensis. The sequence goes on from NNCF01125948.1 coordinate 1,346,229, forward strand.
GACGTTCTTTAGAATCACACTTATTCTTTTAAAAATGAAGTTATTGTTTCAGTCACTAACAGGTTCACTGTAAAAAGCAATATAATCTAGAGGCCACATGTAGACAAGTACGAGTAACATTACGGCCACAGCTATGTTTAGGGGCATATGTGAACCAGTATTTTGAAATAATTACGTAATAACGAACTTCAAGCTCAAAAACTAAAATAAAATTGTTGGAAAACATTGTTAGGCATTTAATAACAATATTTATTGATCGAGGTCTGTTTAATTTCTTTTAAAGAAATCGAACTTATGAGTCAACGCATATGTTCGAACCAACTGATTTGAACTTAAAATAAGTGGGAAATTATGTAAAATCATTATAATACTAATAGATAAACACGATTCACCAATCAAATTATATGTTATAAGGACCTGTCGAGAAAATGTAAAAGTATACTTGACTTTCTAAGAAATATAATTCAGAGCCATTGATAGAAGAATGAACGTAAAAACGTAGACTTATATTGATCTAACAATAACAATTTGTATTTTAATGAATAATGTATGTATTTATGTGGTTAAGTGTAAGAAAAGGCGCGTGTCGTAACTTCGACACCATATAAAGGCATTACTATTATTAAATTTTATTTTTTCAGTCAGTCAGAAATCCTAAAGGCAAAAAATTAAAAAGTCATTGCAACTTTTCTGAGTGTTATATTCTGGGTAAAATATTTATTTGAGTTTTGAAAAAGGATTTTTGTTGGTCAAGACGTGCGCCTCTGAGGGTGAACATCGTGTAAGCTCTTAAAAGAATAAAAAATTAATTCAAGAAAAATATTTAAAGTTAAATGAATACAACACATCTAAGCAGCTATATTAATAATTAATTTCAAAATGAATCATATTACACTCATTACAAAATGCTAAAAAAATAGTCAAAACTTTCTAAATATGCACAATGTCCTAAATAATCTGACCAGCTCCGCACAGCTATTAAGTGTCATAATACGATTTACTATTCGTTATTATTTAGTATGCATGTAAATTGCACGTTAACATAAAACCAGTCATGACATCTTCATAATTTTGTGAAACAGCACATTTAAAAAATTAAAAATAATACCTTCAATTATCCTTTTAAACGAACCTCTATTCATCCCGATTTAAATAAACGACTGAATTATTCTAAATTCTTAAAACTTTAAATTTCCCCCCTACTTTTCTTTCCTCGCTTCTAACGGTCGGTTCACGTAAACCGAAGAGCAAAGAATCGCTTTATTATCTACATGACTGACGAAGGTGACTGACATTGACCACCTCTTACTCTAGAGCCAGTGAAGCTGATTTTCTTAACTTCTTCCACAGGTAATAGTTATTTTATTTTTTTACAACAATTTCTCTTAAAATAGCTCAATGGTTTTCTTTAATTTAAGATATTATTAAAAAAACAGTGTATCATCAATCCAACAATATTGAAACATTTTGTTTCATTTTATATAAATTAAAATTAAATTTCTTTTATTTTATTTTAATTTATTATTACTCACTTATTTCTTTTTGTTTTTATTACTTATTTATTACTTGTATAGAAAATAACATACTTTGGCAAGTATTTACTTACCAACCAACCACTGCCGTATGAAATAAATTGGTATCTACTTTTATGAGCACCCGACAAATTTTATGTAGACAAATATTTAACATAACGTATTAAATCATTTCAGCGAAAAAGAAAGTGCGTTTATTTTCATTAGGATATACTTATGTGTATTTGTATGGAGATATTAGCATTTGGCGTTTTAGTACATAGCTTAAATAAAAACTTGTTTTTAAGATTTTTTTATTATTTTATACATTTTAGAAATAGTTTATTTACTTGCCATAATAATTAATCTGACATGTTCACAACACTATAAAAATACTCCTTAAACACAAACTTTTATTTAATATAAATAAATAACATTAATTTAATAGCGTCCGTGTGATGCACCTTCCGAAGCCACAAACTTTCTTTTGAGAAGCTGATCGTAATGATAAGATACGGAGTTATAACGAACAGGCGAATGTTATGCAATTCGTTATATTTCTTTGTACGAAGAGACCGAATTACATTTGACGGGACACTTTCCGGGAGTAATCATCCGTGAGTTATCTCGGAATAAAATCGTAATTGAAAAAAAAACAACTTAAAAATAGGTTGTATTTGAATTATCATAATATTGCATTGTCATCGGGTTTATATGTGTGTGCCAACTTTCATCTCAATTGGTTGATGTCTTAAAATTATGTTACAAGATTAGGGTCAAACATGTTAAATAACTAACAGGTGAAGTTGAATAAAAGCTTGTAAAAGTAAGTGTAATATAATCTATTTCGCTACAAAATGCTGTAAATAGGTTAAATAACAGCTTGTAAAATAGTAAGTGTAATAAAATATATTTCCCTACAAAACCATTCCTCATATTTTTTTTCTTAAAATAGGTTCAAAGTATGTAAAAAAATATATGAGGAATGGTATTTTCAAAACCAAAACTTGTCACGCAATGAATTGCTAATTGATATTTTATTCAATAAAACACATTACAAAAAACGGAAAATTATAGGTTTATAGAATTCACCCAAATTTGGATTCTGTTTTAACATGCATTATGTTATATACATTATTAATTATATTATATACACATGCATTTTTTAACATGCAATTAATTTTCATTCAACACTGCTTTCAATTAGTATATTGAATATTCTGCTTCGTTGATATCACGTTTCAGCAACTATTTGTTTAACAATTTGAGCAATATTCTACATATGAGGTTTCTTTTTAAAATTATGATAATTACAAAGCTCATTTATCTTAACATTATGATCTAAAACAAATGTTGTTTCAATGGAAATATATGTGTTGGCATTCCTTAGTATTGACTCCTTCAACTCTTCCTAAGTTTTAAAATTGACAGATGAGTCTTGTCAAGAAACTTAAACTGCGAACAAATTGAAGTACCCCTTAATGAAGTACGCGGTCAGTCTGTGCGAGACCGCAGAACCATGGGTTCCCGCCCGATGCACAAAACAGGTGTTGCGCGACTCATGGCGTCGATCGATATCTTATAACCTCATTCAAGTGAGAGGTTCGAGAAATGGGAGGATGGCGTGCGGTCGCCTTGGCCATCACTTGGAGATGGTAATAAACACGACCACTGCTCTCTACGGCTCTCCTCCGGACTCTTACGAGACTATTGCCATATGAAGCTACATAAGGTTTCTTTTTTGGATAGGTGAGCATGGATAGGTGATTTCATCCTTTGCCACAAAAAGGTAACAGAAGTTTTTTTTGCGATGTAGAAATATGTACCAAATACAGATGTATTGTAAAAAAAATAGATATTCCAATCCAGGGAAGAATCCAGCAAGTGATCGTGGGGGAGGGGAGCAAAACTTTGCCAACTTTGCTCCCCCTCCCTCTCTTCCCTAATGCTCTTTTGTATACAATAGCATTGCGCTACATGTGAAATCCTTTATCATACGGGACGAATGCAATGGAAAGGATACTTTTACTATGTAAATACATAAAGGAGCGCGTTCACTCGTTAATTTTTTTCATTTGATTTACAATATCTAGAAAGAATCCTGTTTCTAGTTAACATAACCGGAATTTACATTACTTGTCACTACTTATTCTTTCCATTGCATTTCGTCCCGTCTGATAAAGGTCCCTTCGATCCCCCTTCGGTCGCCACATTTCTGCCCCTCCCCCCACTCTTCCCAGGAATTTGACTTGACTTTGTAAAATAGATAAAGGCGATCGCCCCATCGCCACTCTTCGATCCGTCACTGTATATTCTAGTTCTTTTCTGGACGATCGTTTGGATACTTTGATCGAAATAGGTGGGAAGGTCTTTTCCTTATTTCCGGACTCTATAACATCTTATTGTCCACCACGTCATCGTACGCAGTTTTAAATTACTTTTTCGAGATTATTTCTTTATTTATGAGGACGTACAGGAATTTGTATTATCGACGCTTGTCAGGGAGGTGATTCGAAACATCCACATTGGCAGAAGAAGTGGGAAAGTACGATTTGTTTCTAACTTAATATTTTATTTCATCCTATGCGTTGGCAATAGCTCGTCACAAGTACACTCACGGGTAATGAGCATTGTTTTTATATCTAAATATTTTACACCTTCATACTCGTATATTTCTCTTTTATATAAATCATCTTATTGAGCTTGCTACTCATCACCACAGAGAATATGAGTACGGAAGCATGATTCCAATGAAGTCACGATTTATACTGTCACATTTCCGAATTTGAGAGGAAACATGATACATAAAAAGCATTTTTTTCCTCCTAAAAGAACACATGTTTGATCATAAAACGAGCACAAGTAATGTAGATCTTAAATATCGAATAAGTTTATTGAAAGGTGATGCTAACACAATTTAATTTTTTTAAATTTATAATTGATACTACTATGATATCATTTAAATTGCTGTTAGTTTTTCAAAAGTAATAAATTCACTCAGTATTTCTCGGAGGGGATTTTTAGGATTATTTTACTTAAATACATTCCTTATTCGGCAAATACTGAAGAAGTTCGCATGCATTTCCCTGCCTATTTGATTTGTCTTTCCTCGTTGTGGAATGTTATTATTTTTATCGTAAGACTATACTGAAACGTTTGTAAGATTGACATGATTTTTAGGTTTGTAGTTGTGACAAGGTTTCTCTTTTGCAAAAAAAAAAAAATGCGCGTTGACATTCCGCTAATCTGCTGCAATACATCTCGTTACGACGAAAAAAAGTCATAAGGCATGGCCTGAGATCTATTACATTATTTGATCCCAAGCAGGAAACAACATTAACAGTACTGGTAAGATAAATATTAACGACTAAATAATCTGTCATTTTTTCCTGGTTTAAAAGCATTTTAAAAACCTAAGTCTCGGTCATTTAAGGTGACAATTTAAAAACATAAAAATAAAGAGCATTACTTTCAGCCCAAAAGTTAAAAAAGACTGAAGAGCAAACGAATATGTCCCAAAATTTGGAATGAAACGTTATGCAATCTGATATGTAAAAAAAAACTTTATTGTATATTATGGTCGAACACAATACTGCAAAACAATAAGGCAAACATCCATCTTCAATTGAAAATTGAAACTTTGTAGGTTGTGACATAATTCAAAATCTGGGCAGTTTATTATACCACAATTTAACAATTCATTCTTCTTAAGCATTTTTTAAATTTCTATTAAACAATGATTCTACACTCAAAATGACCATTATTTTCGAACACTAGGATTTGTTTCCAAATTGGAGTAGAAGTATTATTTTATCCTGGGACTTTTGTCATCAGTCCAGTTACCTGTATGCGAAAACTGAAGTTTTCAGACGAACCCCTCAAAGAATAGCTAAAGCAAATACAGATATATATGGACTATTACAATTGGTTGATGCCAAAAATGGGCTAAGCGCAAAATAACATATGTATTGTGTCGTAATATTTTCTTGTATAATGATTCCATATTTGAATTAACTAGCAAATTTAAGATGCGATATTAATATGATCAACTGTAGCTTCTCGTATCATATAGTTACCCTTAATATGATTTTCCTCTCAATGGCAGATGAGAAGAGAAAGTCCAAAAGCTCGCTCTTGCGTAGAGCTCAGGAGTGTAGAACTCACGCTTCCTCGGCAAAAAATAAAACAAAAGGACGCTGTGGCTTGTCAGCTCCGGTAGGAGGAAGCCCTTCGCCAATACAACACCGCTGCTGTAAGTCTGCGCGACCATCTGACGTCATAAATCCTTCCGCGACCTCAACCTGAACCGGCGAGTGGCTCACGCAACCTTGTTATTTACCTGGATCAGTACTACGCGGTGGTCGGGGTTCAAACAAATGCCATTAGTTAGAATCATTCCCATTTCTACGCAAAATCCATGAAAATTGTCTTTGCGGGTTTTTTTTTTTTTTTTATTTAACTCGACANATTATTTAAAATCATTCTCATTAAGTACAAATAATTTACAAGAATATAATTATTCACAAATCACTCTTAATGAATAAATTGGATAACTTAATAAGGAATTATGATCTGGTAAATTTAATTCAGATGTTTCGTCGAAATGTACTCCATCATTGTTTCAATATTACAAAAGAGGAGCGAAAGGAGACCGTACAATATTGTGCCATGTAAGCGCATTATACGTGAGTCATAGGTATCCCTCTATTCCATGAACGGTGAGGTTCACCCCATTCAAAAATAAGTCTTATTACCCACAACTATTTATATACATACACCTTCCAAATATTCATATTTACTTAAATACTTCCGGAAAAATATTTGATTTATTAAAATATTGAACAATACCGAGTTCGTTTTTCAGATTCAACTAACACCACAACTTATAAAAAAAACACTCTTAACAAAGTAATTTAAATTTTTTCTTAATTATTAGTTCACATCGTATTTTGTCATGTGCGCATAGAAATAATAGTTCTTGAGAACATTTTGGATCGAGAGACCATGACAGTAAAAATTTGTGTTGGGGACTCACAAATACTAGAATTCCATCACTTCCTACGACAGTACACATAGATATTTGAATCCGCCCACGCATAGTTAAAATATAAAAAAATATTAAAGCATTAAAATATTAAAAAGTATCAAAGTGTGAAAGTCATTTAACTGTGCAAACTTGTAATGTTTATAAGTTAATGTAATTACACAAGACTATGATACATATAAAGACTTAAATTCACGAAAACAATCACAAGATTCCAAAGTTATCATACAAAATCATTCATAAGTGAACAATTTATCATTAAAATTATAATAACGTATATAACTAAGAAATAAAGAAATGAATTACACATACTTGAATATTAGGCTCTGTTACAATTTTTATACTCGATGACTAATATCGACGAAGTCTCACTTCAGTTTTCTCATAAACGTCAACATGTATCACCGCGAAATTTGGTTTTTTTCGAGTAGTTTCACAACATTTTGAAGTATCGTAAATTGTTGCAATTCCTCACTTATACTGTAACGGCTGATTTAAATAGAAACAAATAAGAGTTACCGACATTTGTTTACACGTGATCACCCGACCCTAACGCTCCATAGTAGTGCTACCGGAGAGGCAGTTAACCGCACCTCAGTTAAATTTCTAAAAAGACGCCTAAAAACTGACTCCAAGATTTCTCTCTTTTTTGTACATGTATAGTGTACGTAGTATGTTTTATGTTCATATTGTTCAAGAGAAATTATGTTTTAGATATGGTCACCAATACTAATTTGTGTGTTATGATCTAAGCTAGAAGCACAAGTTTACTTAATTCTCTGTTATTGATTGCCAGAAATTTAACATTTTCTTCGACTCTAACATAGTTTATATTCATAGAGTATGAACTCATAATTGCGCGCAGGTGCAAGATTTAATCCCAAAATGGCAAGTAAATCGTGTATAATATTCATTGTAATTTATTAATTACAAAGATCGAAGACAAATTGTTCGTATCCTCTCTTAACGGGCTTTATTTTGTCCTATTTAACAGAAATTACACTTGTGGTAATGTGTCACTTCGCTTTCTCTGTCCTTTACCTGGGAAGACGCCATATTGGAAACACCCAAGAATATAGTGCATTTATTGCTACGTCAATCGGCGTTGAACGATTACATATTTCCCTCCCCCAAAAAATATTCTTTAGTTTACAATCAAGTACCGGAACCCTCTTTCAAAAGAATGCTTGTATTCTCTTGGGGTCGCGGGGAGGAAGGAAATGCTTCAATAGGAAGCTTTTACTTCATCTCCAATATAGTTTCAGAAGCTAATAATTTTACTCAGAAAGCTACTGCAATAAGAAACCACTTAACAGACAGTAATTATTTCAAGGTGTTCACAATCATATGGAAAGGNCAATAAGAAACCACTTAACAGACAGTAATTATTTCAAGGTGTTCACAATCATATGGAAAGGTGGTTACGGGTTTTATGCATGACTAGTTTATAATTTCAGGTAATGAACCTTTGAAACCGACCAAGACAAATATTTTTAAACCTGTCATTACTGTGTGTTCTCTTACGTTGCAAGGATTATAAAATCTAAAAATCGAATTAAGAAACCATTCCACCGGTCTTGCGGCTCGACCAAATTCATTATTTTTCACTTTGTCAACGTTTTGGTAACGAACATAAACTTCAATAGGGCATAGTAGAGTTTATAAATCTCAACATGCTCTCCAACTACCATCACAGATACAAAAAAAACAAAAAACAATAAGATCCTTACACTGGACACCCATGTCACCAAACTAAACATTGTAAAGTGTAAGTAAAACGTGCAATTAATAAAACTTTTACAATCATCATTCTAATGTTCTATTACACAATAGTGTCAGCGAATGTAGACACTGATAGACTCATCGAAAGAGCTGTTAATGGAAGTCGATGTTGAACGGTGAGTGCAGATCAAAGCACTCCATTTCTTCTTTCTAACGCTCATCCGATTCAATTACTTCATCATTGCACGATCCTGCTTGTTGGTTCCTATTAAAGGTGGAGACCTTCAACATGAAACCTTTACTGGGAGTTTGGCTGGAAGTGGCAAACTCAGGGAGCTCCAGAGCATCACTCGAAGTCGAGGACCTCCTACGTTGTTGGCCAACAATGCCTCCAGGCTCAAGATCGAAGCGGATATCATCCTCACATCCTTTGAACGAGTTTCATCTCATAGTTGAGGTAAGGTGGAGCTGCATTCAAAACTTGTAGCAGAGCTCGGAGATGACGTCACATTGCATCATGTAAAATATAACAGAATGTAAATATTGAAATCCAAAAGTAGCATGTGTACGTATTACGAAATCCGTACGTAATTCATGTCCTTAAAACTAGGCAAAGCGAGGAAAGATTTCTCCCTCAAATTATTTGATTATAAAGCACAAATAAGTATTTGTTACACGTGGTGTGTTTGGAGGACAGTGTCCTTTTTTGAGAAGAAATGAATTTATTATTTTGAAAGTACGTCACCGTAATCCTCTTCAAAGTTGTCATATTAGTAAGACACTTCTTCTAGCACTCCCGCTTTTGATGGAAACACATCTGGAACGCGTCTTGCGGAATGGTGATCAGCCGGACCGTCACGTTCCGTATGATATCTTGACTCAAATTGAGTTTCTTTTAGCGCCATTTTCATCCTTGGGAAATAGCCAAAAGTCACACGAAACATGTCAGGGGAGTCCAGACATAGACAAGCATATGAATAGACCCAGCGATCTTATGTACCAGAAGGGGAATCCGAAGTTTGGTATTTCTCTGTCTCGCATATTAACTCAAATAGGGGAACTCGATTCCTCTCTTTCTCTCTCTGACTGCTGACTGATGTGCACAATACCAAGCGGATGTGTGCGAGAGAGGGCAATTCCATACAGTATATTCTGTCTCATTATCATGGAGAACACAAGCTCAGAGTTTCGGTACGAATACCGTCCCTGTCCTCATCCCCAAATAAGCGTTCAAAATTGAATGTACCGATCCAATGCTTACCCCTATCTCTCTCTCGCAAGTTCTAAGGCTGTGATATGCCTCTCCTCCGTACTCACTTGCTCATTTCATTTCATTGTCATTTCATTAACATTGTCATTTCGATTCGTTGAGTGTCTGTCTGAAAATATTCACTGTCCACCGATGTTCGGCCATCTTTGACGCTGTTGTACTTCTCGTTTTTTCGTGAGTAGCTCTTGACATAATCCCTCAAAGTCTGTTAAATCTTGCAAATGGTTTCCTCTTGGGTATCGTAAAGCTTTTGGCAAAATTTGATGCAATATCGCACCTCATGTTGTTTCGTCATATTTCTAACTTACTAGAATCCGATGAGGGCTCGTATAAGTCGCGCAACATAACTCCCGCTCTGTCTGACGAGCCGAAAGTGATGATGCGGGGGTTAAAGAGAAGGAAAATAAACGCCATCCTGAAAACTACTTAAAATGCTGTTTGTCATTCACACCAAAGGGTCTACCAATCCGTACCTTCCAGACTTCCCCACCGACCACCGAAGTACGACGAAGGACTATGAATCCGTTTTCGTGAAAAGTGCGACCAGTAGACCCTGTCATAGTTTTCAGGCTGGCTAGTACCTGCCGGCGAGAGTGGAAGTTATGTTGGGCAGCTTATACATGTCCTGACTCATAGGTCATCTGCCAGCAACAGACGCTTTCTGCAGGCGGGAAAAATTTCACGACTACGGATGTCCCCTCCTCCTTTCCACCCAAGGAAACCTTCTGCGCTTCATTTATTTACGCGGGAAGAATGAAGGTTCGGTATTGGGTAAATTCTACTCATATTACAGTATCCTCAAGAAGATTGGTATCTCCTTGCAATTTTTTGTTTCGTATACACGGAAGCTAGTTAGGTAGTAAAAAGAAATAATTTAAAAATATTCCAGGTCTCACAAACAAATTCAATACAGAATATCCTTCCCATATCAAAGGGAAAAAGAAAATGCACTTACAGACCAGGATTATGAAATATTTTGTTCACCATAGAGTACACTCAGTAAAAAGTACCTATTAAAACTGCCTTTTGGATCTTTAACTATGTACGGAAAGGATATCAACTTTCTTTCCTTCTCCAACAGACACCAGAAAATGAGATTTGTAAAAATCACACTTTCGTTTTATTATTTTTTTTAGCTTTTATGGCAAAATTGTGCATAAACCTGAATGAAAATTGTGCATGAATTTTTTTGCATGAATTTCGAGTTTTAACAAATGAATCAATCGACAAATTTTTATTAATTAAAAGTGTTGAAACCATTTATGCAATTGTCGAAAATAATACAAATACATTTTGACACAAAATTAATCAATATTGAGGGATTTATATCATAGTAAAGAATATAGAAATTATATATAGTTATGAAAATATTAAAAATTGTTTTTTTGTTTTTTGTTTTTTACTTTAATATAATGAGTGTAGAAAATTGAATAAGAAAATTGAATTCTCACTAGTGTAGGAAATTGAATAAAAATAAAAGTTGCAGATTGTCGGAGCAAAAACAGACGAATCCCCCCAAAAAACAGTTATTTATGGTTTGGGTTGGATGATAGTAAGGAAATCTTTATATAGCAGTCACACAGAACACAAACAAACGTATAAATAAGAAGAGCAAAAGACGTGGAGCATCGTCAGAAGAGCGGCGCTGTGTCGTACCGCCTCCGGAAGAAGTAATGTGGCAGGGGGTGAGGGAGGGGCAGAGGGAAGGGTGAGGGGGGCGGAAAGCTCCTCTTGGCAGCACAATTGCCATGCGGCGTATATTTAGAGCAGCAAAAGCAGCAGCAGCAGCTACACTATTCTCTGCGAGCTACTTCCCGCGTGCACGCGCTGCCCTCGTCCGCTGCCGCCTCCATCGTCGCCGACAACGTCGCATGCACTGGCACCCACCAGTACCGACGAACACATTACAACGCCCATTAACTACACGCGAGGGAACCAGGAAGTGCTACTGCAATTGATTTTACTATTTCCATCAATTGCCTAAGTGATTAGATTCAGACGAATTTTTTTCTCGCTGGTTTCAATTTCGTTGATTATTTTGCTGTCTTACAACAAAAGTCATGTACGTCCTAAAGACGGAAGATTTGCTCCGCATGAAGTCACATACTGATTAAAACTAGATAACTAATGTAGATGCAGGTAATGTACATAAACTCTATCCTGGTTGATAGACTTTGTCCACGTTTTTAATTCTGTATACGTCAAACATTCCAGACAGGCATTGAGCAGATAATTTTGCTGAAAATACCTGCACATGGATGATGAGGATCGATGGACCAAAATGTTCAGATAAATTGGAGAAAATGAGGAAGGTAGATGAGGTGTGGTTAAACACAAACAATTTAATGACATGAAACAAGAGACATAGAAGGTGAAAAAAATATTGATAATACAAAGCTGAAATCCACTGGGATGAGATGAGATGATCCAGCTTGGATGGAGTTGGTTCGATGTCGGAGTGATGGTGTTGAGGTTGATTTGAAGACAGATTATCACGTGGCGATTCAACGGGGTCTCGCTGCCTTCACGAGAGGATCTTCAAGTTGTAATCCGTAACGTAAATGGGAGTAAACGTTTGCAAAATATACGCAACGGGAAATACGTGGACTAACTGCGTTAACTAAGATTCGGAATGCGTAACACAATTATCTTAATAGAGAATTAAGATTGTCAACGTGACAATTCCATTTCAGGTTGTCTTGAATATGGAGACCTAAGAATTTTGTATTCGTAACAGTTTTTAATTGTGTTCCGTTTAAAGAAAGACAAACCTGGGGTAAAGATTTTGTATTACTATTGTGAAATGACATAGACACTGTTTTGTCAGTGTTTACAATGAGACGATTTGCATGGAACCAAGTCGAAAGGTTAGACAAAACTTTTTGAGCATTGGCGTGTTTACATAGTAAATTAGTGTCATCAGCAAAAAGAACCATTTTGCAATCTGATGTGGATGATGACATGTCGTTCACATACAATAAAAAGAGTATGGGGCCGAGAATTGATCCTTTGGGTACTCCGCAAGTAAGTGGCTTTGTTTCTGAAAGACAATGCTGAAGTACTTTATTTCGAGTACATGATATTTCGACCTGTTGACATCAATCTTAAATAGGAAGTCAGCCACTGATGTGCAAGTCCGCGAATGACAGAAGATTTTGAAAGGAGAATTTCGCGGTCAATGACATCGAACGTTTTAGATAAATCAATAAAAACACCCTGAGGATTTTTTCCATGGTCAAGAGAACTGGTTACATGATTTAAGTAAGAAAATATGGCGCTTGTAGTGGAAAAGGATTTCCGAAATCCGGGTTGATCGTCAGACAGAATGTTATTTTTTGATAGAAAATCTAGAAGACGCTTATAGATCAATTTTTCTAGGATTTTTGAGAAAATGGGTAATAGAGATATTGATCAATAATTTCCAACATTAAGTTTGTTTCCTTTCTTGTGTAAAGGTTCCACTTTATCTCTCTGAAATATGTTAGGAAACACCCCTTCCGATACAGAACTATTAAAAATATTTAATAGTTCTGTATCTGAGTGGATTTAATATAACGTGGGACGAATATTTAGCAATAGACTCGGGTATATCATCTATGCCTGTTGAAAATTTGTTTTTTAATGAACTGATGATTTCACTGCCGTTAGTTTGAAGTGTACATAGAATGGGGCACGTGGGTGAATATATTCGATGGACATTGGTTTTGAGATATTGAATTAGGATATTATTATCATTATTTGAATAAATTGGTGCTAGGTTTAGACGAACATTAAAATTAAAATTTCAATTCTCGAATATCGTGTTTAACTACTTAAATATTTTGGCTTAAGACACAAAATACATAAATAAATCCCATTCTTAGGAGGTCATTTAGCTTTTCAATCAATAGTGTATTAGTGTACACTAATAATTGTATAGTTAGGCTAATGATGATAGCATTGAGCCTTTAGCTTATTCAATGGGTGCTAAGACCTTGCTGTTGCGCGAGACGCTAAAATGAACGGTAACAAATGACAACGTTGAAGTGAGTAGCATTGTGTGGAGGCGAACGTAATAAATGTTCTCAGAAAGCATTTATCTTGACACAGTGCCCAGTGCCGCAATAGGGCACTACAAGTAGTGCCGTGGGCAATTTTGACCCAGAATGTAAATTAGATCAAGAACTGATGGTGTTATAAAAAGTGTATCCCTTTATTAAAAGTGTGTTATCATGTTGTTAGTCAAAAACCATCCTGTTTAAAGAACATTGAAATATGCTAACAAAACGTATACTCGTGCTAGCAACCCGGTATTTCTTGTGTGTTTTCGTTATGTTACTCTTTATCTTTTCTTTATAATTTATGATAGGTGAAAATGATAAGTCTAATTTTTTTCAGGTAGTTTCTTTATTTACCGCATCAGAGTAATGGCTGCCCGAGTTCAGGAATATACTAGTAAAATCTAAAGAACACACCAATGATGATGAGTACACTACCTAACTTCTGATTTCTACCTATTGTTTCTGTATTTCCAATTTCATAGAACTACTGGTATCCCTACCTTCTCAATCAAATTTCAAACTCGGGACAATTGGTGACCCCGAAAAAGTGCATTTTTGATACCACACTCCTAATGATTCTAATATTCACGACCAATATAATCCATATGATTCCCCAAGTAATTATTCCTTTGACCAGTTTCTCACATCACAACATGTCCTAATTGTATCATATGTTACTTATGATCCCTCAACAAAAAGCTCGGCAGTTACCTCATAGTTTGTTGAGAATCCAAGTACAGATACCCTCATATAATTGATAGTCTTTTTCTACCAGTATTTACTTTATTCTTGTTCTAATTGTTTTCTGTATTTTTACATGTACACGTGTCGAATCTTTCTTTCCTTCACCTAATTTTTCTTTATAGAGGTAACTCTTTTACTTATCAGTATAGAAATAAATAAAACTAGAACTATAAAAAAATTGGATGATATAGATCAATGATAGTTAAACTGTGTTCAGAAGCAACCCTGTCAGAAATCCAAACCGACCCACCAAAAATTGCATTTCATTACTTTACATGAATTAAAAAAAAGAAATTTAGGTAGAAGAATTTGAATTTAGAGTGTTTGAGTGTATATTACCGATTGTAGTATATTGACAGTAGACGTTAATACTTTTCCGCCTGACCAGACCAAATAAAATTAGTCGGTTCGGGTACGTACTCAAAGTGCCTTTTTCACAATCCTGTGAAAAGGAAAAGAATCAGAAGAGGAATTAAATGTCTCTTAACGAAAATAAAACGAAGATTTAAAAAAATTAAGAATAATTTCTGATGAAAAAATTATTTGTGTAGTAAAATAATTAAACTACCAACAATTTCAATGTGTTTCATTAGAGCTCATACCCACCAAAACACTTAGTTATATTCGGGAACTCAATCTAAATTTCCGAGACCAAAATGCAAAGCAACATGATGACGAGCTTAAGCGTGACTAAGTTGTTCTTCCGTTCTCCCTATTTCTATCAACGCCCTCTTTCGTCTGTAGGTTCAGGACTTCTATTTCAGTTATCTTGACCATCGTTTGCTACATTTCAATCGATATTCATTAAAAGGAAGATGAACGGACACTTGAAGTCAAGGTTAACGAGCGGAAGAGTGAAAGGTCCTCTCCCTGCATCATATTTCTTAATACTACTTTATTCCCTTAAAGAGATCTAAGGGATTGAAATGTGTAGTTTTCTTCTTTGTTTGGCTGTTCTCGAAAATGAACTCTTGAAACAATGAAGCGGACAAATTCATTTTTTTAAAGCAGATTACCGATTTTGATCCGACTCAGATTGGTAAAAATTTAAGTAAGGAACATGATTCCGAGATATCCGATTAAATATCGTATCGACACATAAGTTGTGTCCGAGAAAACTTCAAAACACACTTTTGATTCTTTTCCTGTTCATATATATATATAT
>NNCF01125948.1:1361752-1374978 GCA_002313205.1 Laupala kohalensis
TTTCTTTTTATATATATATATATATATATATATATATATATATATATATATATATATATATATATATATATATATATATATATATATATTGATTCCCACTACTTACCCAGTTTTAAAATACAGTGAATTATATAATTTCAGTGCAGTGTTCATTATTAATTGATCAAAGTGTCTGCACACTTTTTGTCGCAAATGGTACATAAAATATAACTGAAATATTTAGTACTTCCCATAGGAAATATTCTTAATTCAAAATGCACATCAGCGAACACCTAAGTATTGTGATGATAAATATATTATCTTCATATAAGAAGTCTCAAACTCCAATAAACCGAAATCGTAGCTATAAAACACCTCAATAATTCACAAATCATATCACCCTAAGCATTTTCGCTTCAACATCGACTGTGACTCATTGTATATATTTTGACTCTCCGGGAGTCGGAGCGTTGATGTTGTCCCGGAAGCAGAAATTTCTTTCACATTACTGAAGCCCAACGGATTTCGTCTATAAATAACGTAGAGTACGAAAGAGGAGCTCCACTTTAAGTTTCATTATTTTTTCTATTGCTTTCTTAATCATTGCACTGAAGAAAATTTGATGGAGATAATTGCGATGATGATTTGATGTGGAGACCACACACCGGCACAACTTGAAGTACATGGAGTATGGATTTTCTGTATAAAATAATTTGTACTGGATCTTTCGTGTCAAATTTTAACTCATAAAATGTAATACATTATTTATAGTACTCATTTGGATTCTAGAACAGGACCGAGAATATATTTACTCAAAAAGACAACTTTATATAGATGAAGAAAATATTCAATGGTAATAATTCCTCTATGTCAAAACTAAGAAGACAGTGAGATGAATTTTATCCAAAGCAAAAAAGAAACAATATGAGTGGTTATACGCCGTCTTTAAAATAATATCAGACTGGCAGAGCTACGTTCTCATTAAAATTTCATATGATACCTCTTTCAGCAATTCGATACTTTTGAACTCAGCATTCTTGTTTTGTGGTTAGCATGCATAGCAAAGTCTACCATACATATTTTTTCGTTACTAAGCTCAAACTTAATATACGTTAATAGCAGTCTTTCCCTGCTTATTCTTCTTACAGATGTTCTTACCTTGAGACACACTTGTTCATACTTATTTTTCGTTGTTAACACAAGTCCGGTCCCTTAGTTCATTAATAGAAACTACTTACCAGACTGTGGTCGCAGTACTTTTATATATAAGATCGTACCTTTTTATGTTGTGAGGGACATTCCATTGAGTCTACCGTGACATCTCGGGAGCAGTGTACGAACCTGAGAGCACCCTCTAGGTCCGTCCCGTGTCGGAGGCTGCCGACTCAGCGGTCACTCTGCCCGCCCGAGCTTGTCCGGGAGGTTGGGCTACAGGTGTCCTACCAGTATGCGCACTGGTTGACGGGGACACGTCTACTGCTATATGCACTAACAGTTGCCGAGCAGAAATCCTGCTCACCGATCGGAAGTGAACGCCAACTTAATGGAATTCGTATCTTCCTACCCGTGCCACGGGTGAGGAAACCATTGCCCGGCAGAGACCAGCCCAATTAAGGGGCGTCAGGCTGTCCTCTTCAACCTGAGGGCTCAATGCCCGTACCCTGCCTACTCGTTTTAAGGTGCTGAGTGACACCCGAGACTAAGATCGTGACCACCCAAAGATCATGACTTATTCTCTACCACTTCGGAAAATCCCCAGCATCCGATCTGTTACTCGGGGGCGAACCCGAGATGGGGTACGGGGGTAGCGGGGCTCGTCCGTCCGTCCAGTGGTCCATCGAACGGCCGCTTGCTTAATTCAGGTATGTCCAATTAAGGGGCTACCCTTCATGCACCTAGCTGTGCTCGAGGGCAAGCCCTCTCCCCACGTTATGGAATCCAGAAGCCTTACTAGATTACCAAGCGTTCGATGGGTAACGGCTCGAGGCGCAACCCGTTTGCCTCTCCCAACTGTCCGGGACATCCGTTCCATTTGCCCAGTGGTATCTAGGATTTGGGCAGGGTATGTGTCTCGGTAGTAGTACACTCAAGGTGGTGGAACACAATGCACCCCTCGCTATCAGAAAGGTTGCCCTCTCTACGACGGGTCCGTCGAGACCCCTTGAGGGGTTCTCTGCTCGTGTTAGACAGGTTTGCCCGTCAGCCTGGATTTCCCCAACGACTAACGGCCGATGCCCCTGGCGGAACATCTCCCTCCTCCTCCCTCGGACCGATCCGTTGCCCGTGAGGTCAGGACTGGGTACGGCACGCGAGGGAACCCCCAGGCGGCTGGGGTTCGAACCGGGTGGTTGTACCTTGAGACAGATGGAAAAATATCGTTATTATTTTATGTTTCCTCTTGGTTTTTCATTTTGTTAATAGCGTCCAAATTGACGAAAATCGATTCCCGCAATTGATCGTATGTCGGAACCTGAAAGCGCATTGAAAGGATGAAGAAAAATTCCCCAAGTTCCTTTTCTCAGGGGCGGTTTTGTTTGTAAAAGTCTTAAAACGGAACTTCAAGGAAATGCTACCATGTTAGATAGCTCGCTCATTACAAAACAACTTTTCTGTGAATTCTGTGAAACAACCAAAATCTGTTAAAATTATGTAATCGGTAATAATCGGTTATAATTATTACTCAATTAACAATGTACGGGTAACAACAATTAAACCTTCAGTTCTTTAGGGAGTTGTAACTAGACTTCGTAGATTGAACAACAGAGTTTTTCCTGACTGATTAAGACAAGTGAAAGATACCAAGCGTCATTTTGTATCACCGATCAACAACATTACAAGGTGCTAGCAACCAACAGTAATTTCGTACTCGCATTTATCTAATAAACAATTCATTGTCTAAATAAAATCAATTTTTCAAACTTACTCGAAGAAGACAGTATGTTAAATTATTTCTTAAAATCCTTCATTTATTCAATGTGTCTTGAGAGACAAGAGAAAAGTTAAGGTCATATGTAATATATTATAAGTATGTATTCATTTTAATGGTCGAATGGGTACATTAAAAACAAAAGTACACACATAAAAAATTTGGTCTGAACTTTTTGATGTGCTGAATCCGAATCCAAAATTTTCCTTAAATGCGTATTTTCTATTTTTAAGGCCGGTTTTTTTCACGATTTAAAAAAATGTGGGTGAAGGAGATTCAGTTTTAGCGCGTCAAAGTACATAGGGATATATTCATCCAGACAAATTTTAATTTTTAGCATGCCAGTGTAATCGATCAAATGGAGAAAATATACGAGATGCAATATTTAAATAATGTAATATTCACATTAGAAGCCCAGAAATTAAGGCTTAAATCAATGTTAAGGATTGTAAGCTATGTGCTAGTGTTTGGATAGAGATTAAGAAGACATGGGAATCTAATCAGGTCTACAACAGATCATCCGGATTAAGGTTTATTAGATAACTGCACCTATATGCATATCACCTCTCTGCCAAGAGAAGACCAACACTAGAAGCATTCTTCTGGTTGCACGCAAAGGTAGTACAATGAACGCGCATGAAACGTATTGTCATAAATCAAGAATGTCAGCAGCGAACTCTTAATATCCTGGTAATAATTAATTTCCTGTAGAAGTTTTGAAGAATTGCTTTTCACAGAAGTAAATGTTCTTTTGTAAGCATTATCTAGGACACATTTTTTACGTAGATACCGAACATTCGTGTTAAATCTCTCTTCCTTTTTCAAACAATCTTTTCGTATTTTCCTTTCAGAAGTATTAAAAGAGATGGAAGTTTGCGTGCGGAAAGGTGGAAAATAACGTTGTAAATAGTTGTTATATATTTACGTCCTCCAAATATATATCCTCATGCATTCGAAAATTCATGTTCAATCTTTTAGGCGTCAACATCGTTCTGTTTCCTATTGCGATTTGGTGACGTAACTAGCTCGTAATACTAACCTAAAACATCAAAAATTCAATCTATTTCATATTTTTTAAGTTTACTATCAGTTAGGTGTAATATACTGTTTTTGTGTTCAGTCCTTATGAGGGTGACGACATATTCAGGAAACAGAATCTGACTTATCTGACCAAACCTCAAAAGATGGTAATAAAATTAAGAAGAAGGCAGAGAAAGCAATTCTGTCATTTCTTACTAAATTTTTTTTTTTTTTGTTTCCCATATGAAGAGTCAAACAAAGAATAAATTTCATATTTACAAAATGTGATCGAAAGTAGAACTCATTTGAGCGTTTACGTATTATTTTATTGCTCCTCAAAATTTTCCAGCATTTACTGATGATTTTTGACCTTTACGCTTAAGAAAAGAGAGACGTTTTCTAGAGGCAGAATAATGTTACGAAGGAATATAGTAAGTCGGAAAGTGGTACAACTACGCAAATCGCTAGTAAGAATAGTAGTGCGCTTGAAATGAAGCAATAAAACAGAACGGCAATATTATGCTGGTCTTTAGCGAGGTTATCCAAGATATTCCTACGATTGCAGTGGAAATGGAATCTCGTGCGCAGACACACATGATCCGTGCAACACAAGTTACCCCGTAATTCCCCCACTCGATGAATATTCAAACTACGCAAAGTGCGATCGTTTGTCTTCTTGATAGAAATCGTGCTGTGCTTACAAGAGGATTTATAACTCTGGCCTCCGCTATTTCACGCACTTTTCCTATTTTCCTTCTTACGCTTTGTATGGTTGTTGGATGCACGTAATTTTCTTTGGCAGAAACTAAAAACGCTTATATTGATAAATAACAATAGTAAAAATAATTAATTTATCGTCAAGAAAGTCGATAAACAAATATTAAATTGCCTATTGATGCAAATCCAAATAATTACAATTTCCTGTCAGAGGTAGATTCTTTTTCACTACTTTCCTTCGTATAATGTAAGCCTATAAGTAAATTTTTAATTTTTTTTCAGATAATAATTGGTCTCTCATATTTCGTTTTGGCGCAATGCATTGATTCAATAGATGATGAATGTTTAAACAAGACTATAAACTAGTAAAAGTGCAGTAACAAATTAATATAGTTAAGTGTATTACGTTTCATTAATACTCAGAACTTGATCGGAGTTTCTGTCCATGAAACATTGGTTTGTTGATCTGAAATTCACCACAACAACCAAACAATCCAGTTTTAAAAATTTATTTATTCTCGCCATTCCTGAAAGATTATAGCAATCATCATATCTAAAACTGGAATTCAATATAGAATGACCAACGAATATACCTTCAATTTAGTGAAGTAACTATGTGATAAACAGGACTGCGATCGATTTGCACTTAAAAATCGGATAATATGCACCAAAAAGGAAAATATGATGTACTTAAAATATGCGCTTAAAACTCCAGTATTAAATTAAATTAAATGCAATAAAAAATTCAAGATCCAATTAAATGCAATAAAAAATTGAAATATACTCTTAAAAAACAAGTTACGTATTTATTGACAAGTTTATTACTCAGAAAGCTCAAGTGAAAATTGGGATAGTTAAATAACACCACTGAGATCGTTCATACATGATGAGCCATATTTCAATAATAAACATGAAATTGAGATTAATTATTGTAATTAACCTTAAAATTACAGATTTCAAACAATTTTTTTCCAAAACATGCATTTATATGCACGCAAAAATCTTCAAATTTTACATTTAAATGCAGAATTCAATAAATTTCAAATGATTTCACGAGTTACAAAAAGGTAGAAGTCGATTCCATAAAGCCATAGAAATTCGGGGAAAAATACGCAAAACACGCAAAATCCAAGCCCTGGTGATAACCAAGGTCAGATGGAAAATGGGACAAGGCAGCAATCGAACCCGATATCTCCTGCTCTTATTTTAGGGGTGTTGATCGCTACACCACCCGTTCGCCTTTCACAACGCATGAAACCGGAACTTACGGTATTATATCAGTCAGAGGGTTATATACCCCCAAAAATGTTTCAAATGATAGTTTGAATTAGTTCCTATCCAGTGGCGATGATTTTCATACCCTTAGGGCACAAAATTTTGAATTATTTGACTTTAATGGACTTTGAATTATATGGGCTTATATGGAGAGACCTTCGCTGGAATATGTTTTTTTTTATATCCTGGCAAAAGTACTGGTTTAACATAGCTAAAAATAACTATTAAATATAGCAAATGGAAATTGGAACGCAATGACGTTAAGAATTTCATATCTTTCGGGGTATTTACAAGAATAATTCACCAAATACTGTGGAAAATACTGTTCTAATGGAAATGGCAGTCGTCTCACGTGACTGAAGACAATGCGACTCTTGTCAAAGAAAGAGTCAAACGACAATCTAAATGTATTATCAACATTTAAAATCACAAAATGCTTGTCCTTATCCAACTGTAAGAAGTAGTAGAATGAATTATCAATTAATTAGAAATACTTCGTTGAATATTTTCTAGTTTCGTGAATAGTTCGAAAAATTGACTTCAGTCAACACGGATAAAATACTTTAAGTGTGCGGTGCTTTGGTTTACTTATCACAGGGATGTCAACGGGAGCACGCACGTATGGGCATCAGAATTCGGCATGCACGACATGCGCGCGGCCTGTTGAGGCAAACTGCAGCAAGGGTTGTCCAGTAGGTTATCCTCGCGGGACGGAAGAGTTCGTACGGGAAATTTCAGAGTGAGTAAACCTCCGAATTTCCGTCTGATGAACGAAGAGGATGTGACTAGACAGTTAAAATATTTGGTAAGTATAGAAGTATAGGTATATGGAAGAGTAGTATAAAATGACATTACCAAGTGTTCCAAAAAAATCTTAAATCAGTCGTAATACATTTTTATTTATAATTCTTTATTATAATTTTTGTTTCCCAGTTATGATTTTGTATTTACATATACTGATTTGTATACTTTAAAAACTGAAATATATTGCTTTGTCCTCAGACTTTTTCTTGTTTTTTTGACGCTACCACTAACACGTTAGTTTCATTACGTAGAAACCGGTATAACACGTGGTCACTGTGAGTGGGAAAGGAATTTATTACCCCTTTCATCCCATCCGATAACAGAAACCTTTATCGTAATTTGGAACTCTAGACACGCAGTGGAACGTAAAGTTGCTCGCAATTCGCTTCTCTTGACACCACTGCCATATCATCAGGGATGTGCTCCATTTTTTTGTATATTTGACTTGGATGAAAATGGTGTACAGTTGAAAAAGGTAGTTATTAAATGCCATTAAGTGTTCGTACCAAACATTTATTCCGGTACAGCATACGACAAAGCCATTACGGGTACTTTTCTCTCGCAATAACCCCAAATGAATCATTGGAACCACGTCGTTTGTTTCTTTATAGACGCTTATTGAATATTGGACATAGAACTGTTCGAACACAGAGAGAACACGATTAAAATTCAAACAACTTCATCAAATGGATGCAGTTGCATTAACAGGAGCTCTCTCAACGTAATATGCGCATAACGAATAGCATCATTGTATGAGACTCCGCAAGTTCAACAACCCCTCTCGGGAATAGAGAGAGTGCGGAATACAAAATAAAGCACTTGATGAATTAATGAAGGTAACATTGAGATTTCGTCTTCCCTTTACAGATGGCAAATATCCTTAGACTATGACATGGATAAAATGGCAAAGCCTCAGGAGTGGTGTTTTAATAAAACGGGCATTGTTCATAGATTTCTTTAAAAACGATCATCTAAATAATGAATAAAAAGTGAGTAATCTGGTCTCTAATTAAGTTGTATTCAAACAATTATGTAGATGTATGGTAGATGTATTCGTATTTATTTACTACTTTTATGATCATTCTACCCTAAGACAGGTTTTAGATAAGTGAATTATTTTCCTATCTTTCGGATTTATTCATTACAAAAATTATTTTAAGTAAATTTTTAATAAATAAATTTATAGACATTTTTTCATAACATTTTAATCAATATAAGAATATTTTCAAGTAAATTTTGAATTGAAGACTTCTTATTTTACTGATGAATTATTTTTTCTTATAATATCGATGACTATCCAGGTGTCACGGTGCGGTGCCCGCGCTACTGGGAAATATGCAATTTATCATATCAGTCATCGGTGGCGAGTGTTGTGTATTGCTCCAACGTAAAACATTCCACAGAACAATCAAGTGTCATGACCTGTAGGTGAGCGCCCAGTGGTATCTCACACAGAGGGAAAGAATTGTGTTTCGTTCGCAGACGAGCCGATTTAATCTTATAATCATTGCCTTCAATAATTTTTTCAAACGAATTTTCTCAAAATTGACACCTACGCCATTCAATTCTTGATATTAGAAAACTCCTATATATGAAGGCTCGGCGAAATCCCACCATAAGTTTGAGAGATACCGGATTTAAACTAACAATTATTGCTCTACAAGAAGAGTAAGATGAGATAATGCACCAGGTCGAAGTCATCTTGATTCTTTATCCTTGATTCGTTACTGTCGTACATAATATCAGAAAGCCAAAAAATTAGATTAAGACAAAAAATTATTTACGAGAAAAATTAAAGGTTCATATTCTTACGTCGCCGGCGGAAAATCATGAAAAAAATATAGTTATTCAAAAAAAACATTTGATCGCCATGGAATGAATTATATCCATACGTTGGATATCCAAACGAAGAAATTCAGTTTAATTGTCTGATTTGTAACAAAATCTTTCTTTCGTTTTATTTACTATAAACTAACTCCCCGTGAATCTCATGTAATGGCATACGCCAGTTCCTTTATTTTCACTACACTCGACACTTGTAGTTCTTTTACATTCCCACTACAAGCGTAATTTATGACAAAAGAGTAATTTCGGCACAAAAATGTCAACGCATCTTCATGCCCCGTAAGTATTATGGCATCTGAGAAAACCAGATTTCCAATATTTCATTTATATCTTAACCATCAATGCGAGTGAAATGCAGTATCATCCCAAAATGTAAATATGTAGAACAAAAATTTCATCTTGCAAGACAAATAAAAAAAATCAACTCTTCAGTATTGACTTGTAGTATTACTTTGAATTCATCCTATACGTATATGTAAGTAGTTTTTATATCTTTTGCATTTTATATATTTTATGGAGCAAATTTTCGTAAAAAGTTATGTTATTGTATTACATTATGATTATTTAAAGATAAATAAATTTGAGAAACTAAAACTAGAACTTTAGCTAGAAACTCGACTCATTTTGTGATTCATTCTAAATTATTAATTATAATTTACTTCCGGTGCAAAGCGTCCAGTCACTGAAAATGCGTAATATGGAAAATATCAGAATATTATTGTTTCCCGAATAATAAGCGAGACAACCGTAAAGAGATTTGAAGGACTAGAAAATTTAAATGTCAATGAAGGCTTCTATGCGTGTTTAGAAGTAATTATCATTGGTATTCAAAAGTGGACTTTATAACTAACTAAAACAGGTGAAAATGAGCAAACACATCGTGCAGACATTAACGGGACGTGGACCGTCGACGAAGAAAGACTTCGTCGAATGAGCATAACGGAAACGTCATGCTGAGAGTGTGGAGAATTAGATTCATCTAAACATCTCATATTCTCCTGACTCAATCAATCGGTGCCGCGATCCATTTGTAAAGATAACTGGGAGTACTACTAGACTCAGAAATAGTCAAAATAGCACATTCCCTAGCAATGCAATATTTTGAGAAATTTATAAAAGACAATTATTGGCAACATATAAAATTGATGTATTTGCGTGTTCTGATACTTAGATCAATATGTAGAATCATCCTCATGGAAAATTATTTAAATGTTGGCAAAGAATCCTTCAAAATGCTGAATTATAATACTGTAAATTAAGATAAAATAAAATTACAACTATGACTATTACACCACTGTTCGATTTCTATTTTTTATATCAGATATAAATTGTTATCCTTACAAACATTGCTAAACTAGTTCTGCCTCAGGAGAGTTAGATCTAAATTATCTAATCTTTTAATTATTTTTTATAAACCTACTGGGTAGGCTTATTACGTGTAAAATGTTAATAATGGTATATATATTGACTTCATATTGTAAAATTAGAAGATAAGGAAAATTTGTGTGTGTGTGTGTGTGTAGGAGAAAGGAGATGGTATTTGTAGATGTTCTGATAAGCGTGTTGTATTTATTATTTCATTTAGTTGTTTTGAAATTTAGTTAATAATTTAGTTAACCTTACTTGTGAAGGCATGTGTTTGGGAACTATAGCTTATGCTCTCAGATAAACTTTTGAGTAAAATGCCGCAAATCATTTAAGAAAAAAAACTATATTGTCATGAAAGTGTGTGGGGAAAAGGTGTAATTTAAATGGTTTGGGAAAAAAGTGGTCTCTGAAACATTTCGCATAAATTACACGTATTTTTAACTTACTGCACGACTTCATAAGTGGAATATTTGAGGTCCGGCTTAACGAGAAACTAAAGTACGGTCATCTAATGAAAATTTTCACGCACATTTCTGTTCATATACAAAATTTCTGTTTAGTGTGATTTTTTTATGTCTATTTCGTTCCGGATTTTATGGCTTATATTTTATGTATTTTAGGGGCATAAAACTAAAATACTAGAAATAAACTAGAATGTTAATATAATGCGCCATGTATGAGAACAATAAATCCATGAAAACAAAATCTTGGTCACACTATGCATGGGTATATTCTGCATAGGCTTCCAGTCTTGGATAAACTTTTATAAATATTCAGACATTTTACAACTTCAGTATAAAGAACAAAAACATTCCCAAGAGTTTTCTCTCGTTTTTTAATATCGTATTTCTAGAGGACATAATTACGAACTTAACACGTGTTTATTCCATCCTTTGGTATCATATTTCACACCGTGCCATGTGTTCCCACCCTCCTGTATCGTGAATAGTTTCGCGGAAGTAATTAGTTGTGCAGTGTACCTGCAGGGCTTCTGCACGCGCCGTTGCATATTTCGGCGCAGGTCCATCATTAATCGATTTTCTCTCGACTCCAGCTTCTCCATGACAGGGATGCCCAATATTCCAAAATCCTAGCTCAAGCTGACTTACATTGTTTTCCGTGGACGACGTTCATCAAGTAACAGAATTAGTAACGAAAAATATGTAGAATGTAAGAATTATTTCGTGAAAATAAACCGAAGAAAATCCTTTTGTACACTTTTCCGGGGATCAAACATTTTACTAACTTTAAATTATACTTACATTTCTTCTGTATTCTATAAATAGTTTTAATAAATCTACAGGAAAATGCATGTCATTCAGAAAAATAAATGTTTTAAGAGTGTATTATTAGTGATGAATTTCCAATTTTTAAAATAGTTTAAACATAAGAACCAACTTAAATGACGAAAACAGTTTTACTCATGTTATTTCACTATTTTTGTTGTTTTTACAATAAAGTTTATTTTTAGGATCGGGCGAAGTAATTGTAAACAAGGGGTAAATCTAAATAAGTCATCTGAGCGCCGCAATGTGAGTCAGAGAAACCAAAAGATGATCAAAACTTGAAGTCGGTGGTACTGAGGATGAAATATAAAAATTCTGCGTTTTTGATCCCAACAGTTCGTGGAATACAACCTTACGAAAATTGAGAGATCCAGAAGATTGAATAGCGCTACGTTTATTGCATTACTGTGGGCAAATTACTGAACTGTATCTTTTTTTAATTTGTTATTGTCAACACCCAATGTATTATGGTAACATGAAATCATTAGTATTATCTTCTCGCAATTATGTAGATCCCACAGATCCATGTGTACATTTAGCTCATGTTTTTCTGGGGTCGGGGTAATTGAAAACATGAATATTTGCTATTAGTTTCGGATAGTTTGGTCGTATAATAAAAGTGTGTTTCTGAATTAACTTGTTTTTAATCACATTTAGTTCGTTACAATTATATTCCGTTCATTTTTTCTTAGTTTTCTTTCTGGTAGGTAGACGAGGTTTCTTTATTATCAGTTATACCGACGTATTATAAGATGATTTCAAATTTTCTGTGGATATTTTCTTAGACCGTCATGCATTACCATTAATTACACAATGTTTGCATATAACATTCTGACCGCATCTTTCCTCCTGAGCTGACATTCCTCTGCGAGGTTCATTCAGAAGTTACATGAACTACACGTGAACATATTTTACATTCTTTGTGTCACGTCTATACGTCCAATTGAAATATCAGAGACTAACAGAGATTTATTTCTGGGGAAATTTGTTTTTGTATATTTTTAAGTTGAAATCTGCATCCGTGTATGACTTTTTCATCTTACCTAACCGCCAACATTATCTTACAAACATATGAATTAATGTCAAACATGGATCGATGAAGTTCAATGAAATTTGAATACAGTAGGGTTTATGGGATGTTGAAATATTGATCACAGTCATGTGCATTTACAATGAATGGTTATGAAACATTATTAATTACTGAAACAAAATTCATATTTTTGTGCAGTACGCCCACATAGAGAAGGTAGGGAGAATATACAATATTAATGATTATCAGATAATTTGACAATTGGTAAACATAAGGAAAGGAAGACATGGTACAAAGTCTGACAAGCAATAAATGTTCATTATGACGGCAACATGTGTTACTTCTATTGGAAACATATTACAGTATACCACTAGCAGATTTGAGAATAGACGAAAATACGAGGTACCATTATTACGTAAAGCTCTGGATATGGATAGGGTTTTGTTAACGTACGAAGAAATTATATTTCTTCCTGTATCTTCATGAAAAATTCCGTGTTATTCATTTTTAAGGCGTATAAAAATTGCAAATATTGTTAAAATATTCCTAGACAATGTACAGTACTATGTTTAATCCGACAGGATGGGGGCCTGAGGTATAGCCGATTGTAGAGTTTTCTTCTGAAAACGGGGATAATCGATGAATGAACAAGAGTTATAATCATATCCATCATTATATTCATATTATTGTATACATGAATAATAAAACTTAATGATAAAGATTAATTTTAAAAACAACGGGGATAACGATAACGAATTACAGCAAACCTAGAGAGGTTCTTGATTGACACGAAAGTTAATTAAAAACAATGATTTTCTTAACTAATGGCCATAGTCGAAGATACCAGGTTATAGGAAATTCGGTATTATACTAATCATGTTACGTCGAATGAAAATGGGAGACGGGACCGGGATTCGAACCCGAGACCTTGAGCTCTACGCGCTCATGCGCCTACCAACTGCGCCATCCCGTTCGC
>NNCF01125948.1:1375141-1411970 GCA_002313205.1 Laupala kohalensis
AACTACACCATTATGGCGAAAATCATACTCCCAGTAATAAGATTTCTGTTTAAGTGATAGTACTATAGAATGCTACTCACAAGAAGACATTCTATTTTGAGACGTTAGTAGTAAATGCCAACGCTACTTATCACTTGGCTAAGTGAGGCAGTGAGTGGAGGCACGAAAAGAAGATATAGCGATGTCACAAACCGTTGGTAATGCAAGAAAAATACCCTGCAGCAAAGCAGGGAAGGCAAGCACAAAGACAGAAACGGTACATCAACGCGAAATAGGTGTTAGCAGATAACCACAGGAGTGAACACAAAGTATGGCGGTCGAGATAACATTTATTTCCCTCTTGTTCGGTAATTAAATAGAGAGTTGGTAATTAAATGTATTACTAAATACCTTTAAAGGAAATTTTAAGAGCTCCCTATTTCATCGCTGTTTGTAAAGTGTCGTGTTCGTGGCCAAAATACTCCAAAAACCTATATTGTTTTCAGTTAAAATTTTACAAAAAGTAATTCATAATACAGTTATTTTAAAAAATATGTTTATTTTTACAAGATGTGTTTGTTTGTAAATATTTTTTTACATTATATTCATAAATAAAATAAATTTATTTTGTTCATCATATAAGAATTATTAATAAAAATAGTCTATAAAAACTGTAATATTATAAATTATTTAATATTACTATATTTAACGTATGTAATCATAACAATATTGAATAATTTATTGTTATAATTATTTATTTATAACTGTCCCAGAACTCCCATCCAGGACATTTAAAATTTGAGAAATCAATTTTTCTGAAAATTGATATTACTATCTCTATCGAATAGTGATTAGTAACATTACAAAAATTAATAGCGCTCGGAGGGAGGCATGAAGAACCTAGAATTTTTTAAATGGAAACCTTCCCTTTTTATAGCAGAGTTTGATTTAGTATCAAATCAAAGAAATAACATTCGTAAGAAACATTTACTTGTATCATAATTAGACATTTCTCTTTCAAGGTTACTGTTACAACTATGTTCCTTGGTAGGTTTCTGCTAGGATACTATGTCACCATTCACTGCATCTGAGCTTCAAATATCGTATCTCAATAAAAACTCCTGGTCGCAGTTACCACGTATCGATATTACAGAATAAATTATTACCGATAGGAACACGAAATTTTGCCGCGATGTTTTATTCCTATTTTAGAGGCTCGGGAGGAATTTTTGAACTATTAGATGAGATTATTTAAAGTGGCATGTAATTTTTTCCATGTTCGTTACTTTCGCCGCATACTCTCCCGCTTCATTGTAGCGGGAAGAACGTGGTGTAGCTTCAACGCATCGTAACACCAGAACTGCTAGGGGTGACAGCAGTACTGTTGAAAAAGGTTTTGGAAAAAATACATTATTTGGGTGTGACAACACTATGCTTTACTTACTTTATTTTGAAGAGAACCAACGTGTCACCAATTATTATCACTACCAATGTTTCACTAAGAATTATTTACTGTTTACACTACACCTCACTATATTACAATATTCTCCACATTACACGAAAGAAAAACAAACGCCAAATCAAAAGCTTATTCGATTTTCTCTACCCAGACCGCGCTTTTTACAAAACAATACAGTCTAATCCTAGGTGTCTCTTTAAGATGGAGGGCAATAACCTCTGGCAAAAGCGAACGCAGCGTCGCCGCTGACCTCACATCTGAGCTCCTGCTATGCACCCGCTGACGACATGACCCTCCATTTGCTATCGCTGGGAACGCTCCCAAAATCAGAAGCCGGGCTTTGAATCTGTGCCAAGTAACTCTAAATGAACATTAAAACTTACGGTGCATATCAGGATAAAACGGTAGATATTTCAAAGAGTGGTGAGGGAAAATTTCCGGATTAATTAACGACAATTTCTAATCTACACATATATAAAAATCATTGTTTGTGTCTGTGTGTCTACAGCTTAGCGCTAAGACGGGAAAAAGATCAAAAGCTCCGAAATTTTCTACACGCGTTCTAGAGATGAATCAAAGATGATAAAGCGATTTTTTTTATTTTCAATTTTATTTTTTTAATAAACTTTTAAGCATTTCTTAGATAAATTTCAGCGTGCAGAAATGCTATACGTTATGGTCTAGAGCTTCCAAACTCGGCTTAAGCTGTCTCCGGAGTGGGTCTAAGTGCTTCATGAAGAAATTATTTACGAAACACGATTTAGATATTTTTTATTTACCGATAAAAATACTTTTATTTTCTCACCTAGCACAGAGACATAAAAACACTATAATATGCACGTGTTCTGCAGAGTTGGTCCCTTTGATTCTCCGAATGATTTTTCGAAATTCGCAATATATTTTTGCTCATTTAATTTTTAAGATTTTCTTGTGACATACAAAATTCTTCTGAGAACTTTCAAGAGAACTGACCAACGAAGCTTATCTTTTATTGTTTAGTTGTTTTCAATTTTTATCCGGTTGTAATAATAACTTAGCGCAATTAATTTTGCATTATTTAAGCCAGATTCCATTAATAGGACGAGGATCATCTCTGAGTCCTGTCATTTAAACAATTCTTCATTATGAAGATTAATGATATTCCTGGCAATTTATCCTGAGCTGGCCTCGAAATGATATTTTACACCTGAATATCGAATGAATTTTCGTTGATTATGCTTCGCGTATTGAGAATTGCTTTATAAATTTCAAGGACATTCGAAGGTGATGCACCAAAAATGATAGGATATTGTCATAAGATAAAATAAAAGTTAATTGAATCCTATTGATGATTAATTGATATGTAACGAATCATATTTATGATGATTACAAACATTTAACACACAAATTACATTTAGACGATTTTTACCCATTAATGGTAGTGCATAGTTAAAGATATAATACATTACAAAACAGCTACTTCAAAAATTAATAAGCTAATTTTATTTAAAAACGTATCCCGTGTACAAATACGTCGTAATACGTGTTGTAATACCAGAGCCAATTTCAAATGCGACAGAAACGCCGCTGATACATTGATCCACGCTTGTCGATGACAATTACATGAAGGAAAATAATTTTCTTTAAAAAAATAATTTGTAATGAAATTTATTCACGAAAATTAATGGATTACCTCTAATTTTTCAACTTTCGGAAACAAATCATTAACTTTGGACAATGGCCAAGGACTCTGTCATAAAATAATAATAATAATAATAATAATTTGTTCTTCAACATATTAACTATTTACGTAAGAGGCGAGAGCTACTGGGTAAAATATTCCTAAAAGCAATACAGTTTACATTATTTCTACGTTACACTTGATGGTCAGTTTGCAAATACATTTTTGTTAGGTATTTGAGAGTTCATTAAATCTGGCAAAATCATTTTCTCGTTAACTAAGAATATACATAGGCTCTTTTAATATTATTATGATCTATTAATTGATACTCCGAGTTATTGATTTCATTTTTCCGTGCATTACGCGAGGTATGTGAAAATTCAGTTTACGTTTGAAGCAAGAAACACTACACTACGACATTATTCAAATTAATTGTGGGTGACATAAAAGCACAGTGAGTAGCCAATGAGGATACAGTTGGTCGTTAGCCATGATCCTGCATTGTGCATTGTGCATTCTGCTCACGGGCGAAAACTACTAAATGTGGACGGTTGAGGATTGCATAATACTTCATTCTTCTTCTTCAATGTTCATGACCAGATGCCACAACTGATTCTCTACATAACGAGTCCCCATGCGCTGGCACTTTGCTTCAGAAATATGCTGAAGTGGTTTAAGAGTAACTGTATTTCGTATCGATTTTTTTTCGTTTTGATTGTATAATATATTTATTACACAAAATATTTTTAAATATATTAATCATGTATGGAGTGTTTCATTATTTGTGGAAAATACATTCTATTTTGTAGAGAGCTTCAGTATTAGTTGTTTATATACAAGGTACTCTTCTAGAACGGAAAAGATATAGAGCTCTTAATAGCTAACGGTTAATATCAACAAATTTTACAATTTTTCATTCATTAAAACGTATTACTCGTGACTGGATTTAGAATATGATACCCTTATCTCATCCATTCCTCTATCAACTACGGCGCTACGGAAATGACGACTTACCGGGACACGAACCGGTAACCTCCTCTAACCCTAGAGGTCGCTCCAAAGTGCACCAACCAGTAGCAATTTTTACCAGGTCAAAACCTCATAATGTCCTCTTCATGCATTTAGTTGGAATTTGATAGTTGTTTCTCAAAAACTGCTTCACTCTTAAATACAAATTGTTCACTTCAGTAGAGAGCATAATCTGTTAGGTTTATAGGTACAAAACAAAAGTTAAACATAACAATTACGAATTTCAACTTTTATTGGTGCATTTATTTTTTTGATACAAAGAATTTGAAGTTTATGGAAGGTGGAAAGGAAGAAATAAGATATTGTCAAAAACCAGTTAAAGGTCCAAGGCAAAATCATAACACCCGCACCTCTTGAGAAAAGAACAAAAATAGTTAGCTACTTGTTATATAATCTACGGAATATTTTACTAATTGTATTTGTACTAGTTATAGTACAGGTTCCTAACAAATGCGTACTGTTATGAATTAATTATTCCGAAAATGTTGTTTATTAATTGTAATTGTTGAAATTACTGTAAAAATGAGATGAATTGTCTAGGATCATTATCTGAGTCACAAGATAAAAAATACATGAAAATTTTCAAATTTCACTCTTTGTGGGTTTGTTAGCAAAAATACGATTCTTCCAAAAACGTAGAGGGTCTTATATTTTTGTTTTTTACTCGAATGATCTATTCCAATTCCTTTTATTAAATTATTACTAATAAACCACACGAAGAAATGGCAGAGAAAACCCCAGGTTGATTGCTTGGGTAACAAATTTTTAATTGATAACCTTATATTTTACGGAGTTTAATTTTTAATATCAATTTCGATTGCTCATAGAATACTTTATTCTAAAAATAAACGGAACAAGTTAATATTTTTGGTGCAAAAATTCACACTGCAAGTAACGTTCTGCACGACTGTGATCCCGAGACGTTTTCTTCGTGTTTTATTAGAACTGAAATCGAACTAAGGAAACAATTGAGAAAATTGGAAAATCTCGCTACTTCGATAGAATAAACGTAATCCGTTTCACACGCCCCAATTTTTGAACAGATATTGTGTGTCCTAAACATATAATGAAACTTGCTTGCTCAGGCTAGTTAGATCCAGTGATTTGACGTTCAGTGAGGCCTCGTGGAGGTAACAATTTTTCGATATTATGTTGAGAGGATAGACAAAATTGAGACAAATACCGTCACTTATTGAGGTCAGTATGAGTTGACTGTTGAATTTACTGGCCTTATATAGAGAAGGTATTTGTCGAATCCCTCCACGTAATTTCAAAGAGCGGACCCAGTGGGAAGTTGTCCTAATTTTGTCAACATTCGTAGAAAGGTATTTCTTGTCAACCACCGACGCAATAGCATAGCAGGGCACATAACACCAGCCAAAGAAATTGGTATAATAGTGTCTTGCGCACGATAGACGAACATTACTGACATTTCAGGTTGTAAGAAACGCGAGTAGCATGTATTTACACAGTGTTACACATGAACATGACCACCAAACAACACAAAGAGCAGTGGGGAGAGAACGAAAAAAATCTAAAACAAATCTATGGAGTACTCAATGACGACTGGCTGAGAGGCATTTTTTGTTCAGACAGTAGAAGGCAATATATTTGAGAAAAGTTTGCATTATTTTTAGTCCTCCTCT
This sequence comes from Laupala kohalensis, assembly GCA_002313205.1. Taxonomy (NCBI): domain Eukaryota; kingdom Metazoa; phylum Arthropoda; class Insecta; order Orthoptera; family Trigonidiidae; genus Laupala; species Laupala kohalensis. The sequence continues at coordinate 1,380,915 of NNCF01125948.1, forward strand.
TTTATTTTGGTTTAGCTAAATTTCTGAAGTTAAGAAATACTTCAAAAGAATAATTTTGAAGACAGTACAGTATTGTAATGGAAGCACGAATACTCTTCTTATAATAATAAGCTTTTTGGTAACGACTTTTTTGCAGAAAATATTCAGCTGTCTATAAATTACTTTCTGACCAAAATTTGTAAAAATGAAATAATTATATGGGTGTCTTAATTAACTTGTAAAAAGTATCCTCGACTTTAATAATAATAATAATAATCAAAATATATTTATAAAGATCACAATGAAATATTTTTATAAATAATTGAGTAAATGAAATTGGAATATATCATTCTAGTGAAAAACAAAAATATAAGACCCTCTACGTGTTTTGAAGGATCGTATTTTTGCTAACAAACCCACAAAGAGTGAAATTTGCAGATTTTCATGTATTTTTATTTTGTGACTCAGATATTGATCCTAGACAAAAAAATACATGAGCGAGTTATTAGTCTTTATGAAATCAAAATTACAATACAGGTTAAAATCCTATTATTTTTTATTGCAAAAAAATTAAAACTATTGTTTTGTTTTCATGCAACAGTTATTGCAAAAAGCTATTCATTTTTTCGTTTTAAAAGGAAGGTCTTGTAATAACAAAAAACTACGATATTCCGACTTTCGAAGTACGTGTATCAGTTATTGAAATACGTTTAATTATTTATTCAGACATTTTTCCTAACAATTGTTGCATTTGCTTAAAATGATTGTAATGTTCTAAATCAAGGTGGAACTAATTTGGAAGACCCAATATTTTGTCCCCTTTTAATTTGAAAATTATGGATTAATTTATCAATGTCATAATAGCATCCTTCTTTTTTATGTCAGAAAGGAGTATTTTTCAGTACAAAACAATTTAAACTAGATCCTCCGCTATTAGTTGTGCGAAATCATAATTTTGGCAGATTGAAATCTGACATTTTTACGAACACAGAATTTTAAAAATTTATGGTACAGCCAATAGGAGTCGAATTAGCGATTTTAAAAATTGACCCCTTGCTTTGTTACAAAGAAGATTTAACTCGCTCATTTAATTTTTTTTGTCTAGCACCAATGTATAAGTCATAAGTTCCAAAATATGAAAAATCACAAATTTTGCACTTTGACGGTTTATTGAAAAAAAAATCCTCTACGATCCTTCAAAAACGTAGGTGTCTTAGATTTTCGTATTTTACACGATACGGTAACCCTGTACTTTCTTTAAATTTTTCCGACACTTATTTCCCATGGCCTGGTCCACCAATGCTCTCAGTTGCATGAATGATGTATTTTATTTTTATTTTTATTTTTTCCTTATCATTACTTGTATTGTTAGTCATATTTATACTTGCGAAATAGTTCGTTGATCTTATATATATATATATATATATATATATATATATATATATATATATATATATATATATATANACCAGTTTTAAGGTATATCTGAGAAAGAGAAATAAATATTTTAAAGGTATACAATGTGTATAAACGGGATCAAAGATTATATTGGTTTTAGCTTTTATAACATACCGTTCTGTCAATATTTGCAATATATAGACTTATTCAATATTTAGATGGAATACATTGTCTTTAACGAGAGTGAGATATTTTTCGTGAATATTATGTAATTGAAGTTAAAAATTTACATTCATTTTAAAAATATTTTAAACCTAGAGGTCACCAGGTGTTCTGAAGAGATATTTAACTTTTTGCAGTGTGTTGTTCGCGGTTTTCATCTCTGAGGGCTGTCCGCCATTTCCATCTAATAGTTACTGCTATTTATCGCACTAACATACACAGTAATTTAAATATAAATAAATAATGTAACATAACTTTGAATGATATTACCTTAGGGATTATCTTAATCCTTCTAACCCTTATCTCAACGTTAATGTGAAAGTTCACTTTTTTCGCGGGGGTCATGACATTTCAATTATTGGACAAATATTAATGAAATTCAGCAGAGGTTGCTTGAAGCCTAGAAATAATCACAGATATGCTACATAGTCATAAATTTCAAATTTCTTCCACTGTATGTTCATCAACATTTCTAAGCGAAATTGTTCTGATTGATTAATCAACGCAGAGTTTATACTTGCTGTTTTGAGATGTTGGTTTTCTCTAGTAGGAACTCACTCAAAATGGATATTTTACCCATCAATTTTAAGTTAGAGTGAAATAATTATAATTTTCGTTACATCTCATGGAGAATTGGAACATTACCTCGGTATTTGTTTGTAAAAATTCTTAATTTAAATATCTAAAAACGATACCTGGGCTCTCCGATAGTCCACTTTCAAACGTATAAAGGGAATAAAAATTTCATTCTCGTGCAACTACATACCAACGAGTCTCCGGACACTACATAATTTAAAAAGTAAAATTCAAAACATATCATCACATGGAAGTTAATGAATTTATCTTCAGAATTAGATGACTATCTCATCAAACTCAATCATTGTCCCCCCCCAAAAAAAAACAACCTTGGAAGACCCCTATTAATTTAACTATTACATTTTTATGCTTATCCATTAGTTACACACTACTCAACGTTGACTTTACTCCTATTTACCACAACATCATATTTCTATTAAGTAATTATTTTCCGTCTCACATAGTGCGCTGCATTATCTAAAGTTCAGTTTTAGATTTCAGTAAAGATCAGTTTTAAACTGGTAACGGGTAGTATAAAAAACATTCGTCATACGTTTGCCTTATTTTATGAAGCAAAGTATTGAAACAATCTTTAAAACATCTTTTACTATCATGATTTACTTTTTGGTAAAGACTGTAGTGAATAATAATATCATCATACTTTTTTTAAGAACTCGCATAGGTAATGACATAGGTTGCCAAATTTTCTCATGTATTCTATAGTATGAGTTAATATTTTAGAATGTTGTTGTTAATTACGTTATGTTGTTAATATATTCTAAACTGTATAGCCGTATAAACTGTAGAGATAAAATGTGTTTATGTATCCAATATACTTGTATAATAATTGAGACTGGAACTAAGTTTTTAGCAAAGAATAAAAAAATGAACACATTTCTGCGGAGTTATCATTCCTTAATGTCATTCAATAGGCTGAACGAATCTAAAGATGTATTTTATTTATTACAATCAAGTGAAAAAGTTATATTTCATCGTAATCGAAACAGCGGAAGTGTTTTTAGGAAAACATTACAAACATTATCCATTTTCAAGAATGTAAGTACAGTTTTTTTTTCAATGACACCAATGGAGATCAAGTAATTATTCTTTCTCTCCTAGCTCTATCATTCGTTACTACTTTTAATATCAAAGGAGATATTTTGGCAGATACAGGCAATGTTCCTGCATACTGATAATACTTGTATTCTTCTACAAGTAATATTTAATATTTTCCAAAATTTGACAGTTTTTTGAAGTAGTGCTCCATAATTTAGACGGGGGTAAATTGCCACAATTTTATTCCGGTGAATTTTTCCTGATAACAGTAATAATAGTATTACTATATCAATATATAGTTAATGTTGTGATAAATAATATAATAACATTATTAATACCTACCTTAATGTAGTATGTATTAACATTGTCAATAAAAGAGTATAAATCAATTGAGGTAAATGTAATTCTTATTAATGAAATAAATAATATCCTTTAATTTCTTCATAAACATTTATACAAAAATTAAATTTAGAATGAATAAAATAATTACTTTTAATGTATTTGGAATAACATTACAATGAATGAATACCATAAAACTTCTGCCAACAGTATTCAAGATTACACATACATTAGTCATTTTTCAAAAGGGGACTTCTCAAAATATAAAACAGGTATTAAATAATTATCTTCAACTAAGAACTATAAAAATTATGCACTCAGAAAATATCAAAACCTCCTTTTATGAAACAAAAAGAAATCAACAAATCATTCAGTAGTAAATCTTAGACTTGTAAAATGTTTTCAAATGAATATAATAATAAAACTAGATTGTAGTGTCAGCTGTGGTGTATCCTCTAATAAATAATAGTGGACTGAGAATGTGAGGAACAAAAAAGAATAAATATTAAATTCATAGTACAATTCTTAATAGTAATTAATTATAATTCTTAGAACATTTCTATACAACACGTAAAAGAGAAACATAACCAAACTCTGCAAAATATTATTTTTATTAATATTTACATACAATTTCAAAACCCAAATCTTACTCGTTAAATGTTTCGAAAATATTCCCAGCCACCAAAATCTTAAAATAGTTAAATGATTTTCTCCAAAAACTTTTATAAACATTGTGAAACTTCCCCCGTACTAGTGACTTAACTCTACAAAAGGGCTCATAATATAAAGAAAACGTATTCGTACCTTTTCCGATCAAGCAGTCATAGTGACCCTATCAGCGTCCCGCACGCTTCCTCACTCGTCAAAACGCCGATGACGAAGGTCAAACTTCGGTAACTGGAGCACAAGCGACCACTACGTCCGTACACTTCGCGACGCGCCTGCCAACTACCTCGCGGCGGCAGCGGCGCGCGCCAACGGAGGAGGCGGTGGCAGTGGCGACGCCGAAGGTGTTGAAGGCGGAACACTGCGACTGCGCACTGCCCAAAGCCTCCTCAATCATCTTGGCTTGTTGTGGAACGAACACTACATAAGGGTCCAAACAAATTAAATATCGATTCTTTCAACTATTACTTAATGAAGTCATCTCTATAATGGAGTTTTATTTACGAAGGGTAGAAAAAAAAATTGTTTAGAGCTCTTTAAATAATATTGAAGAACTGTTTGAAATAATTGACTTCTATTTCATTGAATAATACAATTAATGTTTAAACTCGTAATGTTGAAAAAAATAGTAAAAATGTTTATAACTTGTATAACCACATTAAATAACACTACCGATTAAGCCAAATCCAAGTAGGAGTCCATCCGTATTTTCCTGATGTACTTAATGTATAGATGTATCCTTATTTCCCTTTGAAGAAGTGCACATCGATGAAACCCCGTTTCATGAAATCCAACATAGTACAATTTTCTTTCTTTAAACTTATGAAAGTTTAAATTAATACCAAGATAACTACAAATTCTTTTTCGTTTCGTCGGTGTTCGTCGCGCCTTACGTAATCCGATTTGCGATAGGAAACAAAAGAAAAACCATTGTCAGTACTACATACATAGATCGTACGAAGATGATGTAAACTACATAGAAAATGTAAACAACTTATCTATTTACAACACCAACTCTTAAAACGAAATTCTCGTTCAAAATATTCTGTAAAAATTTATCATAATATTCATTCTCAACATATTGTCCTTGTAATTGTGATTTCTTAACACAAAGCGGAATTTGTTATCTTTCACGGTTATACTTTGACGCTCTTTTCAGACGTAATTTCTTTCTCGACAGCAATCTATAATTATTCCTACATGCTATTCAAATTTACGTATTCAGACTTATCATTGCATTGTCATTTTGCTATCATAACATTCAAACTTGGTTGGACAAGGACGAGGCACTTACATATTTCACTCTTGACTCGTGATCGTTCCTTCATTGCCAAACTTAACAATTTCGTTTAGACGAGTTAACGAAAGCAAGTTGCTAGTACGTATGAGTCTGTTCAACCTGCAATTCACATTCTGTAATCATCTATCACTTGAATGAATTGAGAACAGCATATATTCTTAAAAACTAATTTAGTATCAAATTTTACACTTTGTTATATAAGTACAGTTCGCGATAATGTAGCTCAAAATTAATTTAGGAACAATGTTAATTATGGACTGATTTTTGCAATGGGTATAAGCTGTTTTTCTCATGACCCCTTTCTTTCTGATAACCGGTACTTGAGTTCAAGTACTAGATTTTTATAGTTTACCATTCACAATTATTTTAAACTGAAAGAATTTTTAGAAAGAAATGTAAGTGCATTTCTCTCTAAGGTTCTCTTAAGATTGATCAATAGATTAAAATTGATCAATATTATTGGTAGTAACGAAACAATTTCACGGAATATTACGTTCAACGGGTTCTAATGACCTCGGTGTCAACGAACCGTAAAGGACCCCCCTCAAAACAAAACAAAAATATTACGTTCAATGTCACAAGATTTTCGAAGGAGGACTAACTTACCATCCTCCCCACTTTTGAATAATCTAGTTAAAATTCTCCAAGATTTCGATAACAATGATGTGAATCATTGTACACAAACTCATTTATTTTTATTTTCAAACGTGAATTATTTCTGGTATTTCATCAGTAAGCACCCGCTGAATGCAATTCGAGATTGATTTGTCGATGTGAACGCTATTATAATTCTTGAGAGGTAAAATCCCACAGAAAGTTTGTCTCCTGTTTTCCGCATCACCATTTTATAGGAAACTCCTTTCGCCTTCTTTTGAAAACTCTCTTTATTCAATACAAAACGGAAGACTCCAAGACATCCAAGTTCCTGCATAGTTTGGAATAATATGCAGCTTCCAAAATAAAAAGAGAAGACAGGATGGTGGATGGACAGGCGGAGACGGGTCTAAAATGACCAGAAACAATGACCACTTCTGAATAATCAACGTGACATCTGACATTACTGCTGACGAATGAGTTTATCTAATACTAGTATAGTACCACACTAGTAAACAGCTGATGAAGACAAATAAATAGATGAACTTCTCAACTTCCGCTATATTATTTCAGTAAGGAACTGAAAATTTAAACAAAAAGCTCTTGTTCATCTGTACACATGTAGGTAAAGACCTAGGTGGGAAACATAAGATGAGCCATTCAAATTATGTTGTAATGCATTTACAAACGAATGTCCAATACATCAGAATATTTTATTGTCAACACTATACACAATACACTAGTAACTAGATCATATTTTCTATTCTTAATATTTAAAATGGTCTATGCGATCTCACGCATTTATTACTTCATCAAAACGAAATATGGTATTTCACATATTAGGTTTTTCAAATTAATACCTGAAATAAATTTATTCTCAAAAAAATAACTTTTGAAAACCAAGTAAGATCGCGTGAAGGACATTACACTAATTTACTTTCTGGAAGCAAGGAAGATGGTCCATCAGAGTAATTCCAATCAAGAGCCCCAAGACTGTGCCAGAATTAATATTTCTGCGCCCAATGGAAGAGTTAAGACATGCGTTCCCCAAAATACGAACAAAAAGTTTTGTTGGTTCTAAAACAAACCAACCAACTTGTTTTCAATAGAAATAAAAGAAAAATATATAATAAATAATTACTATTATGAAATCTTTAAATTGTTTCATAAAGTTTTCGAAATAAACGTGGACTATTAATATTACTCAAAATTTAATTTTAATAATGACAATATTAATAATGATACTGCCATCCTTAAAGGCTGCCGCCCGTTTTCCCGAGTCTTTGTACAAATCCGCCTCTATATTCAAAGGAAAAATGGAGAGAAATCCCGCCAGGATGGCGCTACAAAGATAAATAAATTTATTGTCAAAAAACAGTACAAACTACGTATGACCACGCGGAGGACAATAAACTAAATTACTCTCCGAAAGCAAGCAAGGGACCATCCCATCAATTCCGATCAAGGGCCCTAAGGCAGAGGCGGATTCAATAATTTCAGTAAAAATTCTTAGATAAGGTAAAACGTTAGTTACGAGTTATAATACTAATAGAATATTAACATGTTTGTAGTTTAACACAAAAAAATTATTTTACATGTACAAACTATTATCGAACTATAGATTATTCTGAGTATAGTGTTTATAAATCATAAGAATTGAAATAAAGCTACATTCACGATTTCTTGTTTCAATAAACGCNAAACGGAGAAAAACCCGGGCCAGGATGGGGCTACAGAATTAATGTACACAACCGTGCCAAAGTTGAGTACACATAAAACTAAATTAATATGAGCCATACGGCAACACAATCATGCAAGAAAATAGTTTTTGAAATTATTTAAAAAGTGCTACAGCAATGGCGTCATAAAGTACAAAACGGATTTAACTTTTATTAAAATCAATAAATTCTTTTACATTGCAGAAACACTGGTGCAGGAGGTAGTAAAAATTTCAAGAGATTCAATTTCATAATATCTTTTATATTTTTGGGGAGAGAATTATATAGAACGATTCCCGAATGTTATGGTTCTATTTGGCAAAGAGTAATTGACACTTTCGGACGATGAATATTATTCCTATTGCGAGTATTGTGTTCGTGAATGAGACTGTTTCATATGAAGCAAGGGTGACACTTCAGTAATTCGGTCTTAACAAACACGACCGTTTCATAAATATAAATGCAGGGAAGTGTTAAGATATTAAATTCCTTGAATAATTGTTTACAAGAGATTTACAAATTATCCGAACAATCCTCTTTTGCATTCTGAAAGTTTGTATGCTCAGAACGGAATTGCCCCAGAAGATAATGCCGTAACGTAAATGGGAGTAAACGTTTCCGATATGTACGCAAAGGGAAATATGTGAACTAACTATGTTAACTCAGATTCGGAATGTGTAACACAACTTGCTTAATTGAGAATTAAGGTTGTCAACGTGACTTCCATTTGAGGTTGTCTTGAACATGGAGACCTAAGAATTTTGTATTCGTAACAGTTTTTAATTGTGTTCCACTTAAAAAAGAGAACCCTGGGGTAAATATTTTGTGATACCATATTGAAATGACATAGACACTGTTTTATCAGTGTTTACAATGAGACGATTTGCATGGAACCAAGCCGAGAGGTTAAAGAAAACTTTTTGAGGCATGTTTACGTAGGCAAGTTTACGTAGTCAATTAGTGTCATCAGTAAAAAGAACCTTTTTGCAATCTGATATGGAAGACGACATGTCGTTCACATACAATAATAAGACCGAGAATTGAACCTTGGGTAACTCCGCGAGTTCGTGGCTTTGTTTCTGAAATCAACGCTGAAGTATTTTATTTTTAGTATAGGATATTTCGACCTGTAGATATCTACCTTGTAAATAAGAAGTTAGCCATTGATGTGGAAGTCCATGAATGCCTAAAGAATGCAATTTGGAAAGGAGAATTTCGTGATCGATGACATCGAATGTGTTAGATAAATCAAGAAAAACACCCTGAGAATTTTCTCTGCGGTCAAGAGAACTGGTAACATGATTTAAGTAAGAAAATATGGCTCTTATAGTGAAAAAGGATTTCCGGAAACCAATATTGATCGTCAGAGAGAATGTTTTTTTTTATTAAAAATCTAGAAGACGCTTATAGAACAATTTTGTCTGGGATTCTTGAGAATGTGGGTAGTTGAGATATTCGTCGATAATTTCCAACATTAAGTTTGTTTCTTTTCTTGTGTAAAGGTTTCATTTAGCTATCTTAAATATGTTAGGAAACACACCTTCAGACACAGAACTATTAAAAATATTTATGAGTGGATTTAATATAACGTGGGACGAAAATTTAACAATACATTCGGGCATATCATCTATGTCTGTTGAAAATTTGTTTTTTAATAAGCTAATGATTCCCATGCGTTAGTTTCGGAAGTGAACAGAATTGGAATACTTTGATTTAGAACGTGGGTGAATATAATTGGAGTACATTGATTTGGATATACTGAGTTCGTTATTTTATTTACTTCTGAGAAGTAAGAATTAAATAAATTTTCGATGTCCTGAGAATTTGATACGATTTTGACATCGTTTAGTAGAAAAATATTTTCTTCGCGATTTTCAGAAGTTGACGTGTAATTTTTCACAATATTCCACGTGGCTTTTGTCCGGTTGTTCGATTTTAGTACCTGCCCGTCGTTTTCCATGTCTTTAGCTGCATAGACTACTTTTTGAAGAATAGTCTTAATCATGGAATACGGGTGGTTTGTTATAGTGTTTTGAAAGAAAACATAAGTGGCGTTTGTTTTTTTAAGATATTCTTATCTCTTGGGTGATTCATCTATTGTATTTCTTTGTGTTAATTAACTTGTGTTATATGGGAAAGCTAGAGTTGTAATGTTTTAGTAATATTGAGATAAATACAATGAATTTTTCGTGGGTGTTTTGGCAATTGTAAAAACTTTTCCATATTTCTGGACGCAAATAATTTATAAATATGGATAGATTCGTGTCACTAAACTCTCTTAAAAACTTGTATAGGTTTTTAAGTGGTTTTAGTTTGTTTTTGTTTTTACTTGTAAAGGATTTTAATTTGTCCAGTCGTTTGTGTTCCGTCCTGCCGAGTCATAAAAAATGCTATTTCTTTTTCCTATTTAGCAGCGAAATAAAAACATAGCGAACATTACAGTTTATGTCTGATTCATGTTCCACCTTTCAAGCACATTGGAAGAGGTTGTGACTAAATTTCAACATGTTTTATTAAAAAATAAAACAAATTCATTGAGAGAAACAGTTCTCTATAAGCAGAATGTTATCTAACGACATTGAAAACTCATTTTAATTGTATATTTAGAGATACAAAGTAATACAAAACACACTGAATGGCCGAGTGTGGTGAAATGCTGGTACACAATACCGAACTAAACGGCCTACAGTTGCACGTGGACTGTGAAGAGGCTAGAGAAGGGATTAGGCATCTCTAGACTCATTGACCCAAATACTTTATTTAACGATGCCTTGTTTATGAAATACGTATGATAGGCATATATCGTTAACATTTTTTAGTAATGTTAAAGTGACTAAATCATGACTCTTTCCATAATGGTAAAAGACAAGAGAACAATATAAAATTAAAGAGAGGTTCTGGAATGTCTTTTAGACAATGATGCTTCGATAGAAGTAGTTGCTTTTGTCGTTTAGTTGTTTAAATGTTGATTAGTTATTTTTATAAGGGTGTAGTAATAAGCGTAACAGTGCAATCGCTATCAACTCGGCTGTTTACAATCGCTAGCTTCATATTGTGTGGTTCAAGACCAAATAAGAGCGCTAGCTCAATTTTTTGCAGGCAAACTTTTCGAGAAACATGGACAGGAATATTGAATAAATACATCTATTTGAAATCTCTTGGATGAGGTACACCATTTTGTTTGTAAAATAATACCATATTGAAATATTCTTACTGCAGATATTAGTGCTTTATTCACAATCGTATTAAGTTTGTAAGTTGATATTTTGTTGTTGAACCACATTCATAGTTGTCCGGAGTCGCATTTGTCCCAGAAACTGCAAATCTTCACGAGAGAGTGATATACAGTGTGTATCCGTGATGATGTTACAAACTTTCAGGGATGATGAGGAGGGCAAATGAATCAATTTGAGATAAGGAACCATATTCCGAAAACAATCGAGTCAAAAGGTATAAGGAAAATTCTACGCATTCAATCAATGATTACGTACTAGGACCGTTTCCTCTTCCTCCCCACCTAAATGCAGCAATGTGCACAGTGGTTTTCAGAGATGAACTACCCAGGTTCTTGGAACACATCCCACTTGTCATTCGTCATCGGATGTGGTTCCAACATGATGGAGTCCCACCTCACTTTGGACTGAGGATTCGTGGGCACCTGGATCAGACATTCCCTGAAAAGTGGATAGGAAGAGGAAGTCCTGTTTCGTGGCCAGCTTGTTCACCTTATCTCACCCCACTTGATTTCTTCTCGTGGGGCCATATGAAAAGTCTTGTGTGTGAGACACCTGTCGAGACTGAGGAGGTCTCACGGCAAGAATTCTCGCAACACTGTTCACACGACACGGGATATTCGGACGGGTACGACAGAACTTTATGCATCGATGCCATGCCTGCATTGACGCAGGGGGACGCCATTTTGAACATTTGTTGTAAATGTAGCAGCTTGTGAAACTTGTGCAGGTAAACTGAATTAAATGAGTAAAATTTTGCTTATAACTTTTGACTCGATTGTTTTGGGAATATGGTTCCTTATATCAAATTAATCCAGTTGCCCTCCTCCATCATCCCTGAAAGTTTGTAACATCATCACGGATACATCCTGTAGATAAGTCAAAAAGAAGTGGTTGCCGAATTATGGTAGGTTGACGAGAAGAAAATCACAATAATTTCAAGGGAATTGTGATATTGTAATAAGATTGATTAGATATAATCATGTTCTCGATAAAGCACCTAACGACTTTACGATAGTCAAGTTAAATGAACAGAAGAACCTTCATGTTGGATATCCTTCTGGAATTGATGGGATGGTCCCATGCTTGCTTCCGGAGAATAAATTAGTTTATTGTCCTCCAAGTGGTCATACGCAGTTGTACTGCTTTTTTGACAATAAATTTATTTTTCCATGAACAATTGTGACGAAGGGATTTCCAATATTGCTTTTGTATGTCAGATAATATTATTTTCCTTCTTGTCCTGATACATTTAAATTTGAATTCCGTAGCTGTGGTAATAAGATAAAAACAAACAAAAGGCTACTCAAAACTCTATTGCACAAATTCAGAACATTTTTTAAAAAATTGTTTGCTAATAGAAAAATAATTTGTAAGTTCACTACGCAACACTTGTATATTAGGATAAGTCACTCTAACTTTTATAGTAATACAGAAATAATCTAAGCTTGGAGAAAGAGTGGATCAAAGTCTGATTCGTGATTAGCTTTGTGTATATTTTCTTAGTACGATGAAAGTAAAAGGTAATTTAAAGAAAAAAATTCAGGAACATTTCACTAGTAGAACTGAAAAAATTATTGCAAAATACCTTTGGGAAACGTCACGAACGAGAAAAATTTTACAATCATCAATGTTTAGTGCTCTATGATAGAGTGAATAACTACCAAGATTCTGTCATGATTTTGGGCTTCGGACTGAGAAGGATATTATATTATAAACTTTTGGATCCAATTTTTCTGTAATTTAAATTAAGATACTTTACTAATCTAACGATTTATTAGATTTACATGATGAAATCTAAAATTCATGTTAATTTTCTCAAGTAGGATCCCAACCTATTGGTACTCCAAGAGCATGTACATTATCTTTTCACTCATATACGAATGGAATGTAATACTGTTATCGGATTGGACAGTGTCACTCAAACCTTCGATTTTAAATTATTACACGGCATTCGGAGTACGTGAGCAAATCCTGAGTGGATCCTCAATAATCTGTATCTCTTCGAATGAATGTAAGTGGTCGAGCATTCTCTACAACATGGCAGCATCGCTGAAGCATAAACAAATGTAAAATAAAATATTACGTTTAGTTTAATTATGGTAAAACACAAAAAGGAATAATTTTTATTTATTTTTTGTTAAAATACATCACACTATTGTTTCTGTGAAAATTTAAAAAGATCATGCAACTATACATCCTACATCGCTTGGTTCGAAACAAAAAGTTTTAACTACAATTGTCACGATTATCTCTGAAGCGTTCTGGTTAAGGTTAATTGAAATGTTTTTTATTGTGAGACTTTACGGCTCGTCGACATCAAAGGTCACTGGAGCCCTAAAAACATGTACAGGTAGGGAAAATGCAATTATGTACTAGGGAGAGCCAACATGACTCTCTCCGCGAGTAGGACTCGCCGAATGACTTAACCATACCCACTAAAAACCCTCCTGAATTACAACATACCAAAACATGTTTCAAAACATACATCAAAACATTTAGGACAAAAAATGAGGGGGGGACAAAAATGAGGAGAAGGAAAGATACCCTAGCCGTAATAGCGTCGGGATCGAAAAGAACAAGAGGTGACCAAGGAAGGTCAGGAAAGAGAAAGGAAGAATCCTGATACAAGTAAGTGGAAGTAATGCCAGACTCAGCACGGGGCACTCAGCCCCGTGTTTGTCACTTACTAGATGTAAGCCCCCTAGGGGGAATTGAAATGTTAATTAAATATGTAGCACATCGCAATTCTAGGCATTAGAAGAGTTTTCTTTCTCATTCGGCATAAGTCTTTCGAAGGTTTGAAATTATACAATAAACTAATATTTACAGTACGAAGTGTATAAACAATAATTATAAAATATACCGTGCTTTAAAGAATTATAAAAGTATTATATTTACAATATAACTTACTAGCTCATATTGCTCGGTGTTGCTCGGGGTTTTTATACAATTTTCTAATTCACATCTTAGTTTCCATGTTTTCTCTACTTTTGTGATATTAAAATTTGTCTTCTGTTATTTCAAAAATTACATACCATGAAGTAAACACACAAAAGTACACACAGTTTTCAGTATTGTATACTATTAGGTACATTGTTAAAACTTATGAAATCTTTTGTTTTTATTTCATTTTAAGATAATGTACTGGAGAACAATGTTCCTCATAGCATTTATACAATTTTGCTTCTTCAGTTCGGTCTTATTAAACGTTCAGTAGATTGTCCGTCTTGCTCAACAGACATGCGAAAGAAGATTCACATCTTCTGATTTTAAATGTTTTTCTGCTCTTGCAATTTATCGATATTAATCATAATTTGAACTTTTCTTGGAATAATCCCTAACAAGATTCCTTTGAAATTTTAGATATTACGTTGCTTTGGTACTCATGCTTTACTTATCTAACCTTATCGTCCCTAACGTACTACTACTATTAGTCTTCCTCCTCTTCCTCTTCTTCGTCTTTCTCTTACCGCCAATATATTTTGCTTATAATCTCTCGATACAGCTCCAAATTTATTCTTCGTAGATAGTTTCCAAGTTCTTCCCCTTTTTACAAGCTTTTATTTAACTTGCATTGATGGTGAGTACATGTATATGGTGTCATTCCGTATGCATGTACGTACGTATGTTGTTTAAAATTGGTAATTAAATTATCGAACACTTCCAAGTTTCTGATCAAGCTGAAATTTCACAGCTATGTATGATTTACATGACAGTAGATTATTATACCAGTTTACGAAAATATACCCTTAAGGTGGAAAAAAAGAGGTATATTTTTTACTTTCTCGTATATGTAGAATGTTTTGTAATCGTGAAACAAATCGAAAGTGAGATTTCGACGGAAATATCCGTTTTAGTTATCCCTGATTCAGAAAAAGTCCGTCTGTCCATCCGTCCGTCTGTCTGTCAGTCTGTCTGTCTGTCTGTCAGTCTGTGCGCAGCGATTCTGAGTAAACGGATGAATATATTTAATTCATATTTCGTATTTACGGTAGAATTTACTTGTTGTTGAAGCATGAGCTCTAATTTTTATTTTACTTTAAAGCAAAGGGTACTTCACCTGAAAGTCAGGGTACTTTTCCGAATATTTCTCAGAAACGGCTCCAACGATTTTGCTTAAATTTTCTGTACGTAAGGTACAATTAGTATGCATTACATCCGCATTAGAGATATTTTACTTGAAAATTGGTGTAGACGCAGTAAAAGAATTTCTGTCTGCTACACTTACTCATTAGTTAACTGTTTCAAGAAGCTTGAACAATATTTAGCAGTGTAAATGAACCAAGAAGACGTAGAATACACTTTTCGTAAACTGAAATGAAAGATATGATAGTGATAAAATACATAAGAGGACAGCAAACGCACTGCAGATACGAAGATACATCAATTTCTGTCTACAACGAAATTACATTAACATATAAAGTTGACAAAGTTTATTTATTTATTTACATAACACTTTTACGATATTATTTGTCACTCTATGCTGCTGGTGGAAAATCGTATATGAGAAAGTATGTGCAATGGTTTTTCACCATTAGTTTACGTTGTCCTTCAGT
Source organism: Laupala kohalensis (assembly GCA_002313205.1). NCBI lineage: Eukaryota > Metazoa > Arthropoda > Insecta > Orthoptera > Trigonidiidae > Laupala > Laupala kohalensis. Next base: position 1,396,555 of record NNCF01125948.1, read on the forward strand.
TTCAAAATTGGTACTTGAATTTTCGCTCATTTTCAAGTTTCCAATCGAGCTGAAATTTTACAGATACGTGTGATTTGGATGACAATATATGATTATCGTAACAATATATGAAAATCTACCCCTAAGGGAGTGAAAAGGGGGTATGTATGTTTTTACATTGTCCTTTTCAAAATAGATATTTCGGCCAATTCGAAGTTTCTATTCGAGTTGAAATTTTACAGATAGACGTGATCTGCATGGCAATATAAGATTATCGTAACAATATACGATTATCTCACCAGTTTATGGAAACTACCCCTAGGGGTGAAAGTAATATTCCACCATAACACTACAATGTCTGGGGTAATTTCAACCAAATTTGGTACACGGATAACTGACTATCTAACAACATGCACCGTGGGGTTAAGACAACTTCGGCACCTCTAGGGATGAGGTAGGAAGGGGGTGAAATTTAAAAATAAAGGGAAGAAAATTATATTAGTTTGGAAACCAAGGTTTGTGGTACCTAATGGTAGATTAAAGGATTGTCACGTTTGTTTTAATTTGACAACTAAATAGACAAATTCTAACACTAAAACGTTCAAAATAAAATATACGTAAAAATATTTTTTACCAAGTAATTATACAAAATGTACTGCACAAAGAAGTAAATATGATTTTCAGTAAAACTGAAAATAAAACCCACAAAAACTACAAAAAACTACACTTTGATCATTCATCATAGGTGCAAAAACTCTGAAGATACATAAACGTAGATATATTTAAAATATGATATATAAATTTTAAAAGCTTGAGATGTCAAGCGTCGTAAGTACTAACATTAATATTTTATATAATTTAAACTTCATATTTTAAAAAAATCTACGTTTATGTATCTTATAAGTTTTTTCACCAATAATGAGTGTCCAAGGAAGAGATTTTTTTGTATTTATTTTTTATTTTCAGTTCTACTGAAAATTACTTTTTGCTTTTTAGTACAGTACTTTTTTATATAAAAGCTTGTTTTAAAAAATACGTTTATTTTTTCTATTTATATCCCAAATCTGTTGATAACCCTGGTTCAAACCATCAATTCCTTATTAATCTCCCATGTTGCTCGATGTAATAGATATACTATGGAGTACCCTCTGTCTCCATTGAAAATCTTTTCTCCTCTCTTGTTATGTTTGAAAATTAAATTTTCTATTAATTTATCAGTATTGCTCGTTTCTCTCCCTTCCCCCCCCAACAACAAACGCCCAATTCCATCGATACATATAAGTATTTTGTATTTATTAATCAAATCCTAAAACATTTTAATTTCTAACAGACATTTCTTTTTCCCTCACATATACCCTCATGTTATCATACAAACAATTATTCCTTCCCTTCTATTGCATGTTATCATATAGTGTGACAGTACTGTCTTAATATTGAGACTTCTAACTCTCTCTTTAGTATTACTATTGATACCCACCCTCCTTTTTCTATAACCCGTTCTGGTTTGGAGTTACGACACGAGAGTTCCTCATCAAATAAATTTCTTGGAAGCATGCTTCATCTGAATGATTCCTATTCATATAGTATTGTTTTCTCGTGACGCTAAAATAGAGCTCTGTATTTTTTATTCTTACAGTTTTATCCCCGTAATCTGTTTTACTAGATTTACTAAATCAATGGCTTAACTGTTTCATACGCTGGGCAGTGCATATTCTTTACCTTTCCCGCAAACACTTCCTTTCCTTTTTTAGTATATGCATATTGCATCTTTCGTCTTATTTGGGCATGTTTCATATTTATGTCCAGCTTGTGCACAGTGGCCACAAATCTTCAACAATTTCCGGCCACACATTATATTCTATTTCCAATTACCCTATTTTTTCGTTCTTTTCACCTACAACTGTTTCGAAATTATCGTGCAGATAGCGGATTGAAAGCACCTGAAAGCGATCAGTCAACTCTCGTTTGCAGCTGGGTTCTGCGCAAGCATAGTTCTGCAAAATTAACATTCCCGCCTTTAAGATATAGTATATTCTTCAGTAACCGGCTGGAGGCCGTTGTGTAAACAGCAAATTTATCCAAGCTGCTACTCCCTCGCAAAAGGGTAGTTTAAAATTACCCCACCAGATAGCTCCAGCGACCGAGATCGCGAAGGGCAGGCAAAATAATTTCAGAATTCCTGTCACAGAGTGCGCGGCTGTCGCTCGCCCTTGACAGTCGAATGACGATGGAAGTTCATCTGTTTTTAAGGCTGCTTTTTTTACGAGAAACGAGCTCGAGGATGAAAATATGTATTGTATCTATAAAATTCGTTTTTTGCTCATTTTTTCATATTGAAACATTTATTTAAAATTCACATTATAAATAGTGTGAATTATTTCTTGATTTCAACTTATTATTGGCATAGCAATAAAAAACTTCACGACAATGAAATCTTATTTTTTATAAGCTCCAATGAGATTAATTCTGCTTCAACAATAGGTGTGTTTTTTTATTTTGAAGTGATATTCTTTATATTAATTCTTGTTGAAAAAACCTGCTTTAGGAGGCTGCTGCGGGTGCTGTGTGGACCTTTGCTGTCTTCTTGCGGATATTTTGTGTTTTGTGTTAAACAATAACTATTAATTTCTCATTTCTTACTTCACCCATTCCATGTATATTCACTGTTACTCCTTTTCGACGAATATTTCCCATCACAACTTCTTTCATTGAGACTCTTCTTTCTTTTTCATCTGTCATTCTTTCTATTATTAGTACATTCGTCTTTTCTGTCTGTGGCAATAGTTGGCGCAAAACGTCCGAATACACTTCTTTTTCTTTTTTCTCTGTTGTCATGGCACATAACAAATCTTTCTCAGAACTCTTCACAATCCACCATGTACTCTTCTGTCAGTCATTAATATTCTTTTTTATATCATTACATATTTCATTAATCACATTATGTTCTTTTACTTCTATTGTCTCTATTTTCACATCGTCTATTAAACATTAATTCGTCCCTTCTAACTTCTTCCCCAAAGATAAAATTTGTGATCTCGCATCATTTCATTACTCTATTTGCCACAGTCGTGCCCTCAACAATTCATTTCAATTCATGTGCGCTATATGCCGCCACTTTTCTCTAACATTATCCCGAATTTTCAGTTGTACATTCCCCGATATTCTTCCTAAGGGCTTCCCTTCATAAATATCTTGTAACAACTCATACCCTCGCTTCTCCGTTTGGTGTCTTCCCTTTCTATCTTCCTTCTCGCCTTTTCCATATTTCCGTGTTCTTGTTGAAAATGTCGCATACATATCTTTTGACATATTGTCAGGGCCGTGGATAAAAATCACGGTCCCCACGAAAAATCGTTCCGCCCTCCCTCCCCCCAATCCACCCTCGCACCACACTGCTTCCACCACAACTTAACTACAAACTTTACGTTTGTATCAATGCGGAAATATACCGTAATGGTAAACTTGAAAACATACGGAGTTCGGATTTTTTTCAATCTTCATGATCTTCATCTTTTAACAATTTAGTGACATTTTGCATAATTTATGCGATAACTGTGTAGAAGGGATCAAAAATAGTAACCCGAGTCAGGCGGATTCGAGAAGACAGATATTACGGAAGTGGCAACACCATGTTCAAGAGTTTAATGTTCAAGTTTTCAAATTTTCAAATCTTTCTTCAAATACTTTAATTTTAGTTTGTTCACCCCATTTAAAGTCATTTTCCCGCCACAATACACGCAGCCATTTCCAAATTATGTACGATTCTCTACAATGGCACATTTCTCATAGCTATTATTCGGTCTCGGTTTATTCAACAACTTCAAAAATTGATGGTCCGGCGCCGGTTACACCCCTGTGTTGCCCTCAAACCGACTCACAGTGTCTCCCACACGTTTAGAATCTAGGAACATAATGCGTAAATCTGGATAAAATGCGACCACTATTGAGCCAATATTTTGGTCAATATATTGTCAAGTTAAATATTTCAGTCTGGTACTACCTCAATAGAGTACGCTGATTTCCTAACCGTTTATAAAGTCTCCTCTTCTCAATTTATTACAAGTGGTCCTTGCAAAATATTATACTCTTTGCCCAGTTTTGGGACCATATTATTTAACATATTACGTATTAAATGTATTTTCATACTACTACGTTGACCAAATCCTGCCAAAAGAACAAATACTCTTCTATTAGTCTACATTGTCTTGTAGTTAAGACTCGCGTTAATAGCATCAATAGTTTTGTTTCAATTAACCTCGAAAGTTACATTTTCACTTACATGATTGCAAGTCAAAAAAAACTAGTATCTTGCAATATATAAGTCTACTCTTCTTCCAATTTCATCTCCTCGGTCCTAATAACTTCCATTTTCTTGTTATTCTTGTATTAATGCTACTAATCTATAAAACAGTATAACTATGCGTATAAACATCAAATCATATTCACACTTACCAATCTATCTTTATATCATCGTTATTTAGTCTTACTAATTTCAAATTTTGCAAACAGTTCTTTTTATCCTTACTTTAAATCCTTCACCCTTCCAAAAATCCATAAAGTATGAAACGCGCGTGAAACGATGCATGAAAACACGCGTATTCCGTACATATACTCAAGTATTTTTCAATTATTCACCAAATTGCCCCTAATGGAACATTTCACCTCAAATTTCGTAGATATGTATATAAATTAGTTCTCTTTTACCCTATTATAGTTGCAAAATAAAGACATATCATCGCTTCTACGTTTTCTAGATCCTTATATCTTCTTTTGGAAAGAGAGAAGAAAGCAATCGTGCTTGAAGCGTGAAGCAGTGAGTTCCTGGCCACTTGCGGTAGTGGATCACTCGACGGTGGGCACTGCTTCCCTTCGCGGTGATCACTCGTGCAGCCAACACGCGATCGAACGACGGTCTGAGGGGGACTCGAACAGCAACACGACGCGAGTAAGCACTGGGCACTACCCGCAAGGTAGTCAAGCGGGCTTTCGGCAGTAAACGCTGGAGCCGCACACTCTCGCCTACCGCGTGACACGGTGTGTCATCATACCCTTGGAATTGGTGGGGAAGCCGACGGGAAACATCTGGAGACAGCACTCCGCTGTGAATGAGAGACGTTGCCGGCGCCGAGGACGAGGGTTCTCGCCTACGCTTGGCGCGATACCAGCGATACCACGGCGCATCCGGGGGACGTGGTGAATCGAACCACAACAGCGGCGGATGCACGCCGACATCGGGTGTCTACCCGCTTGTCCGAAGGCTACCGCCTTTCCGACGACGCAACTAAAGGGCTAAGCCTCCCCTCGTTGTTGTACGCCCGGAGGTTCCTCTCAGCCCTGACAACCTTACGACGATCGACAAGATTTCTAGTAGCGGACATTTTGTCAAGTCACAAATATATATAAATTATGTTTATAAACATAATGTTTGTGTGTTCTCTACCACGTAACGAAAAATTAAACAGTAACCTTACCACGCATTCCTGTGCAAAAACGTGACTGGTGTGTGATACATACAAACTTTAGTGGACTTACCTCTGTAATCCGGTAATCGACGTTCTACTGGATGAGCCGAGTATATCACCTTCATATTACTTTGTCTTACATTGCGACTTAACTTCGGTATAGATTCTTCCAAGGCTCTTGTTTCACGGATCTTCATAACTGGTTCATCTGAAGGGGAAAAAAATTATTTCAAAACTATACTTCTATTCGTNTCCACTGTTTCCAGTCGTTGGACCATTACGGAGACTTCAGCGCTTTGACATCACGGTATGGTGAAAATTTTGGTTTTGTCAACATTCAGGCAAATACCAAGGGTATCATACGCCCATCCATACACGTCCAAAATGTCTTGGATATTGTCACGAAAATGGGAAACCACTGCACAATCGTCCGCATACATAAGTTCTGTGACATAACGTATTCTAGTTTTCGTTGACGATTTCAGACGTGCTAAGTTCAAAAGGCTACCATCGTGTCGGTATTTGATGTCGATGTCTCGTTGGGTGAGTTTCTTGTCTACAATGATGGACAATGTCGCCATGTATATGTTGAAAAGTAATGGCGCAACCACTCACCCTTGCTTCACATATTTGTGTCTGAAGAGGGGTAGTTATTTTCCCGTTGCTAATAACCTTGCTCCAATTATCCGTATAAGATACTTTACATATAACAATTCACTTCTGAAGGCACCAAAACTAGCCATGATTTTCCACCGCGTATCTCTATTGACTGAGCCAAAAGCTTTGTTGATATTTATAAAAACTAGAGCGTGTTCTTATTATGCTCCATGGCCTTTTCTTGAAGACAGATAGAGAATATCATATATGTTGTTGATCTATTCGGCCTACATCCACTCTGAGTTTGCGGCAGCAATATGTTCAAGCAGTCTGTTGGTCATAGCTCTTACCATGATCTTTCCAGTGACAGCTAGTAATGATATTCCCCTGTACCTTTAAATATTTTTACAATTAGAGCACTTCTGAAGTTCTGGGTACTTGTTCTTTTATCCATATGGAGTCAAAGGAGACCAGTAGAGGTACACTTCTGATAAAATCTTTTTTGAGAATCTCCGCTGGGATTCCATCTTCCTCCGACGACTTTTTATTCTTCGTTTAGGCTAAAACCTCATCGATCTCTTCTGATCTTAGTGAAAGGCTCAGTGAAGGGTTTTCCATAAATTGTGGGTGAATAGTATTGCTTTGATTAAGCAATTGTGAGTAATATTCCTTCCAGAGTTTTGTCACCGATTCCTCGTCCCTTAGAAGATTTCCATCTTTCTCTCTATTACAATTTACCTTTTGCTTGATGGGGCCATATATTCTTTTGATGGAGTAAAAAAACTGGTGGCTAAAAGGAATAATATGCAATATATTACGTGTATTTTTTCGCCGTGTGCACGCACAGTTCCGCCGGAGCTCGAGAACTGATTGTGGGAGGTGGCATGAGTTTTCCTCACGCTTTGGTCATTCACTAGTCAAAGGACTCATTGCTCCGGAGAGAGAGATCCCTTTTCCCCGCGGATCTTTTAGCCCAACTTTCATCATCGTCCATCTTTTGTGCTTCCCAGGTCCTGTGCGCTCATCCTCCAGTTATCTCTGTCCAGTATATTCCTCTTTATCTCTGCATATCATCTCCTTTCCTTCTGGTAGTGTACCATCTTCAACCTTCCATTTCTTCCCTTCCATTTCATCGTTCCTTCCATTACTCTCTTCAATATACAGTCACGTTACCCAACGAAATTCTCTTTCTCCTGTTAATGTTTTCTATTTATCTCCTTCTTCCACTCTCTCCAGACCTTCCTCATTCTTCACTCGTTCTTTCCAATTTATTTTCAAAATCCTCCTCCATGTACACATCTCTAGCGCTTCCATTCTTTTCCTGTCCTCCTTCGTTAAGAAGAAGTCTTCACAACCATATAACGTAACGCAACAAATAAAACATTAAGCCAGTTCTTTCTGTAACTCGATATTCAACTTACTCTCAAGTACCATGTACATCTTTCTGTACGCTTCTTTTGCCATTTCTCTCTTTACTCTCATCACTTTACTTACGTTTCTTCAGTTTTGAGTTATTGCCGTACCTAATTGGGTATACACTCACACACTCGCTCTAGCTTTCCCCTTTCACGCAAAAGACCATGACTTATTCGTTTGTCCTAATTACTTAAGTTTTTTTTTGTGTTTATTTTCAAACAATATTGTTTCCATAGTTTCAAGCTGCTGTAACATTTTTTTCAGTTCTTCACACTATCTGCAAAAAGGATCATAACGTCAACAAACCGTATACACGCTACTATCCTTCCTCCAACAAAAACTCACATATTTTCGGTCAACCTTCTGTAACATTGTTTGTGTATTTCAAAAAATATCTAGTTAGCACTTGTGTTATTTCTATCGTTTGTTTGACTGTAAAATCAAACTCTCCCGCGATTTTAGTTCGATTTCCGAACACTACCCCTGGTAGGTCGTCCCACACATCCCCAAATTATAGGCACAATTTTTTAAAAACTTTTCTGCGATTTTCCGCACTTATGAACCAGCAGTATGATCACGTAGGTCGTGATATAGCCCCTCATCTGCTGTGTATTCCATTTTTAACGAAGTGATACAGGTGTAGGCCTCGTCACAATTACAAAGACAATTTTTAACTAACTTTCAGGGCTCTGAGTAGAAATTTCACGTGTTTCCCGTCGCAGTTGTTGGAGTAACCGTTGATAATCCTTTGTTCGCAGTACTTCCTCACTGGAATTTTAAACTCGAAACTTTGCTAAAAAGTACTGTATATATAATTCCTGTTGAATTTGTTTTCATACGATGTATGCACTCGTACACTTTTTCTTGATGAAAACATAGTGCAACGTATAAATTCAAAGTAATCTAGAAATGAATTAAATTACTTCTGGTTTAATAATGTTTTACATTTAATTTATTAGAGGTGTTAATAAAGACGTTGAAATATTGACATTTAGCTAATTATCATGAATAACAAATTTCCTCTTTTTTGCATTGTATAGTGAAGGTCTAGAACAGATGAGAAAACATGTGGAATGGTTTTGTTCTGCTTGTTTCCTCAAGCCATTATAGTTTCATAGTCATTGTGAATGTCCATTTAAAGTCTTATTCTCTCACAAATCTTATTCTTTCTATAACAATATATAAAAATTTGACATCACTAAACAAACATTTTCATCTCACTTATTGTTGTCCTTTCATTCAAGCGATTTAATATGTCAGGATATCATTATTAATAAATAAATATCAAAATAATAATAATAAGCTAAACAAAGGTTACTGGAATGAAGATAAAATACTTTCACTGTTGATAACGTTACGTGTGTATTATTTTATACCAGCTGAATACCCGATGGTTTGTTGGCATGAAATTATGGATTTTTGTACTGTTTTGAACTGTTCTTCCCAATCATCACTGACGTATGACTAAAATCTCAACCGGATTCCGAAGCACACAGACTGAACTCAGACAATATGTGTGCCGATTCCCGGCTGATACCAAAAATCGCTCACGAAAAATATATCGAAATTCGGAAAAATCATCCGAGGTCCACACGAAGCAACTCTGGAGAAGACGTGGGCCAAATTTCAAAATAGTGAAAGCAAAAGTTAAGATCTAGGCGAAAAACTGAAGAAAATTCTTAAACGTTCAAGAAAAATATATCTCAATCGAATTTCGAAAAAATTGCTGCGTATGAAACCTGTATTTTTCTGCTTAAATTACATATAAGTACCTAGAATACGTACTGCATTACAGAACGGAAGCTATTCATTGATTATGAGAATATTCCCGGTATCACGTTGGAATGTCTGATAAGTAAATTCCGTGATAAATGTGTTTAGTTTTAAAGCTAAATTTGGATGGAATCAGCAACAAACACACGGAGCACAAAACTCACCGTGGAATGAATTTTTTCTGCTTTGTTTCTGGAGATATTTTTCTAGCAAATGAAAGTCAGCATAGATACAAGTCGTCAACGTACATAACGGAATTAACAATATTTGTAATATAATGTTTACTGTATATGAGAACATGTATATGAAATATATGTTTGATATGCGAAATATGTATGTTTGCCGATCGCACTAATTGCGTAGTGTACTATTTTAGCCATTTCAAAGGAACTAATTGAGATATCATCTCAAATTTTGTTTGTGACTGTTTGTAAATCATGTATCTATATACAAATGTCTGTAATTCTCGATATTTCTTTTAAGTGGGTGAAAAGGAGTAAAATGTTTGGTATGTCCTGTCAGATTAATCAACGCAAGCAGGAAATTATTAGACAGGAACTTGAAATTTTGAATAATACCTTTTGTATTATAAGGGATCAATTTTTTTTAATTGCGGATTTTTAAGATTATTGGAATGAAATGTGTTATTTTGAATTTTCGCTAAATATTAGGAACTAATTTTGGTATCACAATAGTTTTTAATGTAATGTTGCACGTAATTACAACGAAGCGTGTTCGTGTTCAGTCGTGAAATTCATTTGATTACTGAAGATTAACGAAGCAAAGAATAAACTTTCAGTAGATCAATTTCATATTTATTTTGACAAAATTTTTATCCAAAAACGGTATAGATCTAGGGAAAAGTATTTCCTTTATGAATTATGAATTTAATGAATGATTTTTGTTTCCGATTTTGAATTTCATTAGTTGCATGATCATTAGTTGCATTAATTCTTATCTTTTTTTAATTTTAGTCGACTGCCACCAAAATATTGTTTAATTGAGATTATTTACGCCGAATTATCTTGTGACTGTTGATTGATAACTTTATGGATAATGGGATAATATTCCTTTGGATAGTATTTCAGACTCTAAGAACAAAGCACTATCATGCTCTCTTGTTGAGTACGATCGTATTACAATTTTCTACAAGCCTTGTCAACGTACGAACTTGCCACTAGAGAGTACAGAAGGTTCTCACAAATGCCACAAGGTAGCATTACTGGAACGTTGACTGTGAATCAATGGACTCGTCGTTGTCGGGTGATAAAAATTTGCAGTTTTTTTGCTTACTCTCGGTTCTTGCCCCGATGTAACATTTTTTCAGACACACAGCAGAAGATGTCAACATAAGTCTCAGTCATTAATGTGGTAAGTCTACCCAAAACTGTTACTTGAAGATCTACCTATTATAATTCATAAGAAGAACTCTTAACCAAAAATTTTTTTTATCTTCCGAGTAACAAAACTTGTTCACGCTTAATATATAATTCAATACGATAAAGTATTGTGAATAATTATTTTTATACATATTTTCCCTTGAACAATGAATCCAAATTTGAGTCCAAAATTAGTTCTAATCTTAGTATCCACACATTCTGCACGTATTTACACTTGTTCCTACTTGTCAAGTATGATTTTCTCCGGATTTACTCTGATATTTTAAATTAATGAGTAGGTTTCTGTTGCGATGGGTTATATACTCTTGTCTTAGGGGCAATAAATTTACATTTTTTTCTTTTTTCTCTTGTTCACTATAGTGTTTACTTATTTTGGTATTCCCCAACAAATAGTATGTCAGCATCAGTCGTAACCGGAAATAAAATATTGCTTGCAAATTCGGTTTGGCACATCTCAAGCACGATATGATATATTTTAGATCCAAGAGAATAAAAAGCAAAAACACAAAGCGTATGACAATCAAATTAGATCTAATATTCATTTTTGCGAAAGGGAGAAATTATTTGTGTGTAGACGAAGAAACATTTTTCCATTTACAATTCGCTTGTTAACTCCCTAACTATTAGTCCCCATTAGAGGTTTGCGTTTTTGACTACTGGTTGAATTATGAAGAAGTTTGTCACAGGTTTATCACCGAAACGTGTAGGGATCATTACCTCAGAAGCTTGTATTGATATCCTAAAAAGTGTAAAAATTTATTTGAAGGTAAGTTGACTTGATTTCAGGCCACACTGCTTCAATAACATAATCGAAAAATGCTACACTAATGCTTTGGAGGCATATACAGAAATACTTAATAATAAATTACACATCTAATATTAGAAGAAAAAGTCATTGCATACGTTTTTAAACACATTGTATGTAGCAAACAGGAAGAAAACGTTTTCAAGATAGGTCTGTATGGTAATTTCATGTTAATTCCAATCATTAGAAATATTTTTAAAAATTAATAGTAAATATATTAAAATAAAGACAGGCGTCAAAAAATTAGAAATAACGTGTTCCTAAAACAGACGAAAATGTCTAACAAATCCTTTGATCTTATTGTATTGTTGATTTCCAAGATTCCCGAAACTCGCGTAACTTGACTGAACCAACCATCGGGCATTATAGGGGAATAGTTAGAAGACCGTACAACACATGACTACTAATGGATGGCTGTTCTGGAAACTTCAAGAGAATTAGAAAAGACACAGTGGCGCTCCCCCTATATATTATACTGACTAACTACCCGGTGTTGCCCGGCATTTTTTTACCCGAATCTTCACTCAGGAAAAATAAATCTACATTGTAAAATGAAAATAATTTTTCTTACTGATTTTAAAGGCATAGCTGACTTATTAATAATAAAACAAATTTAATACAAAACTTGAATATATACAATATTTTTAGTTTCACTTCCAGGAGCAAAAATAAATAAATCCCTTGGTAAACCCGTCCTTGAGGAAAAAATATAAAATTGACGGCGAAAGAAACAAATCAATCAAAACGTCACCAATTAGTCTGGCACACCGCTTCACCCTTAAGAGTTAAGGACATTTGACACCACATAGTTCCTGAACTTGTACTCAAATGCATCATGACATTGTTCTTCTGAATGGTCCAGAAATCAAAGTATTAAACACAAAAGTTGTCTCTATTGATTAAATTCTTGTAGAAGTCACTCTCTTCTCAACCACTCATTTGTGTGTTAAATCTCTCTCTCCCTAACGGTGGCTCATCTCTGACGTGGCATCGTATGCGTCTCAGCAACCCTGAAAGGGATTCGAAACTAATATCGTCTTTCTTTTGTGTCACGCTCTTCCCAACCTCCATCTGTCGCAATGTTGTGCACCTCATTTGATCTCAATGGTTACATAGCAACATCAGGAGTATCATTGTTCATCTCAAAAAAACCCAAAACTATGGTTTCGATATCTGTCGTTTCACATTTTGTATGGATAACGTGTCCCTATGTAATCCGATATGACCTGAACGGTATTGGCAGTATAATAAAATATCTCAGCAACTCTTTTAACTGTGGCTACGATGTAACTCGCAAATTTTTATTTGGAATTGCTCTAGGCACTGCAGTTATGGTGGAATACATACACAAAACATTCCAACCTTCATTTCACCCTGTTAGGTTTTCACTCACTTATGGCGAATGGGTGTTGAAGTATATCAAGAATTACATTTAGAAAGGGAATACACAGATGTTTTACACTCAGTACATGCAGTTAAGTTACATTTCTTTCGCTACCATTTCATGTTTTAAGTATAATTTCGTCCAAATAATTTACGTAAAATTTACTGCTTAATTTCATTACACTTTTACAATAACAATTAAGTTCAACAATAGATCCTGACTATGTTTGTTTTGTTTTGAAGATAACTGTTTATTTACAGCAATGTTCTTAGTAAAATTACGAAACATTGGAAACAACGAGGGCGATTTCGTGGAAGAAAAAAACAAGCAGGAACAGAATAAAATAAAACAGAAGAGGATGTAGACTGGGTGACGGTGGAAGAGCGGGACGTTATGATGAAGACGACTAAGAGGATGAAAAAGTCTAGGATACGACAGAATATTGCCTGAGATGATAGTAGTGGTGGTATTGGTGGATATTTTTCATAACTGTCTACGAAAATCTGTCCAGTATTCAGTAGCTTGGAATATAGGACAATTGAAATTTTTTCTTTTAGTGAAGAAAGGATACTGAAAAATACAGTCGTACGGACAAATAACACTGTAACTAGTACTTGGAAAGGTGATGGATAAATTAATAACGGAATGACTAACGAGACATCTAGAAGAGACGGCGCGATTTCATGACGCACATTACGGTTTCCGGAAGGTAAGGGAACAGAAGATGCTCTAAATGAATTTCTAGACTGGATAGTTAAAAGGGACAAGCAACTCGCACTGTGTTCGTGGATTTCAAGGGAGCTTTCGACAGTGCGAACCGGGAAATAATTCTGAGAACGATGAAGAGAATGGAAGTCCCGTGTTACTCATATATACTCATCTTACTAGCCATTTGTTTGTAGAATAGAAGAAAAAAAGGTACATAAAGGATAGAGGTGGGATGTAGGCAAGGTTCAACGTATGCTGTGTAGTCATGTTACAAGGGAAGTGCAGACGTGACATGGTCAAGAGTTTTTAAATTATAGTGTTGCACAAAGTGAGGAGCTACATTTGACGATGTCGACAGTAAAAATCACTGTAATGTGGTTTGGAAACATGACACACACAGAACGAGACCCGTTGCTTAAAATAAAAAATGCAAGTTGAAAATATTAAGAACTGTGAGATATCTTGGTATACAAAAAGACGAGAAATTACAATTTTGGAATCGAAATTACAATTACAAATTATGACAATGGTTAAAAGCTAACGAGAACAGGCTACTCGAAATTCAGCATAACAAATGAGAATATTGGGAGGCTGTTCAAAGGCGGTATACGTGCTACGGTCCTGTGCTAAGGATGGTAGTTACATATACATTAACGGAAAATGGAAGACTGTGTCTGTTACGATATGGTGATTGTTCCGCGACTGTCGACAGCGAACTCAAGATGATTTTAGTCCTATTTGATCTTCATATGCTGAAATAAACATACAGAAAAATTGTGAAAAAGAAAGGTATATAAATGGGGAAATTGGGGAGACGGGTCCAATGGGAGGAAGAATCTGTCAATAAAAATTAATAGAAGNGACGGGTCCAATGGGAGGAAGAATCTGTCAATAAAAATTAATAGAAGCATGGTAAACAAGATCAGGTGTGCCAAAAATGGGAAGATACATACGAAATGTATGATTTGGAGAGAAATTCAAGATATCGTTGGTCCTATCCCAAGCTTACTTCACTTTATATAACGATAACTTTCAGGCATATTTGAAAAGAATAGGTACGGACCTTTCTACATGTGGAGAGACGAAAGAAGATGACCAGCATGTGCAATGGGACTGTGACGTGTACGGTGCTGATAGAGGGGACTTTTTGATGAGAATAAAACGGAAAAAAGATATTGACATTACAGACATCATTACTGTAACGTAGCGGCCACAGTAGTCAGAGTAATATTTGTTTTATTTCACGCACTAAAGGTTAAGCGCAAAGTACGCATGTTTTCCTTTTTCAGGAAAAGCATACTTCGAGCGATAGTGCATGTAGACTTGAGGCGCCGCACGGAAAAAATCCTAAGCTGGGGTAGCTTATGTATTGGCTGCCTGCAGAACAGGCAACACATAAGCTTGCACAGCTAACATCCGTGAGCTATGACGTGAATTTTCGTCCTTCTGTACCACTGATTACAGCATTAGCTTTTACAGTTTAAGTAGCGTATCTACAAGATAAGAGGAGGGAACGTATAAAGATATTGCCAATCCGTAAGCATGTAATATTAATTCGACGTGAGTCGACGTCGACACATTTGCCTGCTTTCTTCGCTATATGACTTTCTTGACTAAGTTCAGTTTTAATACAACTCCATCGTCTTACCTAGTTTATAGCAAACGTACTTTTTTCAATAACCGTCTTTGGGTATCCGATAGGATCAGTATCCGATCCAGGGTTCTCTTCTCCTAAGGGCGCGGACGCTACCACTGAGCAACTGCAGTCCGACGACATGGAGATTTTTTATTCTCGTGTGTTGCGCTGTCTTAGAGTTGGCAGAGTAGTGGGTTCATGAATAGTAAAAACATAAAAGTTATCATCTGTATATATATATATATATATATATATA
>NNCF01125949.1:0-12717 GCA_002313205.1 Laupala kohalensis
AACTACAAAAAGATCACGAAACAAATGGTAAAATATTGGAATAATTCAATTTACGACGACGAAACTTGAGCAGTGCAACAATAGAGTGCGTTATTTTTAAGTTAATAATGATGAAATAGTATATGCACCAGACAATGTAAATGATGCAAAATAATTAATTTAAATGCACCAAGAAGTTAAATTTATGATTCCGTTTGTACTTACGTAAACTTTATCACACCTTTGAATGAAGCACTTGAAAACAATATGAATTTATATATGGTCCGTTGGGTTTGAAAACCTTAGGAAATGTTTTTAGTGTTTTTTCACTTAACACTCACACAGAACAAAGAATTTTACACTACAATGAAAGTTAGAATCTAAATACAACTACTGAATCACAAAAAACTCGAAAAAATAAAATAATTAGAAAGATTAAACTGAAAAACAGAGAGAGNTCGACATCTAAATGAATCGACATCTAAATGAACGCGTTATTCCGAAGGAGATCTTTGATGAATATGGTATTTCTTGACTAGTGGAGTATTTAATCTTAAGGTCGTGTGACGGTTTCCTTGGTTCAGTTTCAGATTAAAGCTTTCAGAAAGATAATGAACTATAATGAAGGAGTTAAAACAAGATGTCCTATCTATACGGTAGATGAACATAGAACTCTTGAAGGCGGAGAAAATGTATAGTCTACTCCTGCCTCATTTCCAACGCGCAAATGCAGACATTTTATCTGTACGTTGTCATCTGTAACTTGAGGCTATCTCTGAGAGTATTTAGTTGCTTTTTAGTAATTTATTATTTCAGTCCAAAAACGTAGACAACACGGAGAGGTGGTTTGGAAGTTTCTGATCACACTGTTCCCCAACAAAATTTATTGAACAATAAAAAACTTCTATTGTTAATCTAAAAAAACGAATGTTGGTTTAAGTGTCTTTTAATTAGGTTAGTACATTTTCGTTACGTTTATATTCCTAGAAATATTTTGAATAAAATTTGAGTGTTTGTAAGATATTCCTACAATCGTACTTCAGACTCCCACACCTCCCGCTGGTCATAGTTTGAATATATCTCTGGTTCAGTTATGATATGCATGTTTAGTCAACAATAAACACATAATTATTGTTTTATTTCCTAAGAAATGAAAGAACAGTGCTATACATTTCAAAACGATATAGAAAAGATTCATAGTTTATTGATTTACATGTTCATCCATAATACTTTGTTCTTTTTTCAGTAGTTACTTATAAATCGTGCAAATCGTGACCTAGGTGTCTGGTTGCTCCTAATATTCACGCAGCAGTTCACACGTAAATCAACCAACCGGTGTCAGCGACGACCCAATATCTAGACTCTAGTCTTTGTATATATTACTTTGCCTAGTGGGGGCAGAAATAGTAGAACATACTCATCGTAATGTTGTTAAAAATAGTGTTATTTTTTACGGAAGACATCTTTTATATTATTCATGGTATTATTTTTCAGACATGTTTCAACGATAACATCGTCATCATCAAGGGCTCTACAAATGACCAAAATAAACTAATTAATATGATATTTGACAAATTTCATTTGGTCATTTGCTGGAAAATCTAAAAGATGTGAAGGAAGAGACCTCTTTGGAGTGCTGTCTTGTGTGACTTGTGCCCACTGTCTCAAAGACTGGTTCGAGTGACAAAAGACCATGATGAAAGTGGACCCCTTGATACCTAAAATCCTAATGGAGGAAGTTTGGTTTATGTTAATTTATTCTTTACATTTGTCTTTTCTGTCAATATTTTATTGTTTTTAGTATTGAATACTATAAAGTAAGTTTGGAATGTATTTTGGAGTGTATAGAGTGTATAGAGTGAATCAATTGAATTTTCATTTATTTATGTGGAAATAATTGCCTCGCTAGGAATAATGTCAGACTGTTTTTACGAAAACTGAAACATAACGGTACAGATTTTTGGTGACAAATTTTTTTTCACGCAATTGATCCGATATTGGAAGCTTAAAGGACATCGATCGACATACAGATGTTTGAACTAACATATTATTTTATGCTGAGCGGGTTGCCTATATGAGTTAGTCAGAATCTACACCACTAAGATAATTACTTTTTTCCCCCTTCAGGTTAATAAGTTAAATACACGCTTTACGAATTTTTATCACAGCCTTTTTTCTCGCAGAAAAGTTAACATGACTCATAACGTCAGGTTTAGAATAGTTTTCATGTGAACGTTCTGCAACTTGAGTTTTTTGAAAAATCATTGTGTCTCTATAAATTATCTTTCATAAATAATAAAGCAAACAATACATGTTAGTCTATTTTATGTTAAGAGAATGTCATAGGTTTTATGACGAGTGTTAAGACGAGATTACTAGTCACTGCGTCAAGTGCTGTAGGTTAATAACTAAAAGCGTTTTATTGCTTTTAATTCAAAGTGAATCTCCATGAAAGTCAACGTCGAAGTTGTAAAATATTTTGCTCTTAGCTGATACGTCAATGGGTGCAATTAAATTTGAAACACGTCAAACGTTTTTATAAAATTCTAGTAAAATTATTTCTCAAATTCTAGTAAAAAAAGAAGATTAAATGTCATTAGTGTTTGTTGTAATCATATAGGGGGACCTGGGCACGCTTACAAACTTCTTGTGCATTGATACTGACATTTCTTCTGGTAAGTGTTGTAATTTTTTTATTAATTTCAACATAAGCGGTGGACATTGAAGATTGACCATAAAATGGTTAAGCTTATAAAATTGCATTAATACATGAGAAAAAATTATTAAACCTACGAAGTGTCACCTGAGTAAACTTGCTCCGTGACCAACTCGGAGGAAAACCGAAGGAAATGTCAGGACCTGGATGAGGTTCAGTGTTTTATAATAATCAACAAATTCTTTAACATTATGCATGTAATGGGACAGTAGGAAGCTTTTAGCCGCCAATTCAATTTGTGAAGAGGTTCAGTGCAATAATAACTTAAAATTTTCTGGAATGGAACTGAATGGAATGATTCATCAATAATACAGGTCTTTTTAGCAAAGACTGGTCAACGCTGTAGGAAGATGAATATTAGCCTTATTGTGAATTTTGTGTTCGTGATCTAGAAAGTTTCTTCTTAAAAGGTGGGACTTTAATGGTTTAGTTTTAACAAACGCAACAACTTCATTAATGTAAATGCAAGGGAGAGGTAGAAAATAAAGGTTTACATGAATTTACATATTACATATTAACCGATTAACCGAACTCTTTTGTTCACGGTAAATCTTGATGCTCAGATAGGTATAGCCGCAGGAAATAATACCGTATCATAAATGTTTATAAATATTTGCAAGGTACTCGCAGCGGGAAACATTGACTAGAATTAGAAATGTATTGCACACTTTGATTAGTTTGGAATTGAGATTATCGATGTGACAATTTCATTTGATGTTTTCTTGTAAATGAAGGCCTCAGAATTTTGTTCTCTGAACAGTGTTCATTTGAGTACCGTTGTTCGAAAGAAGTATGTGGGGAGAATATTTCGCTACACCATAGCGGAATGATATGGATACTGTTTAATCAGTGTTTACAATGGGGCGATTTGAATGAAATTAAGATGAGAAGAAATTAACAATGTATGTGCAAATCCACGAAAACCGTAAGAATGTAGTTTCGAAAAAAGAATATCATGATCAGTTACATCCTGGGAGAAACATAGTCTATATTTCTTAAATAAGGGAAGAGTTGAGAAAAACGTATTTAAGTTTCGGTAATGTACACAGTACTTTTGTAGAAAACCTGAGTGTGACTTAAGTTGAAAAGTTTATTCTTAAAACTTATCAAATTGAAAATAATACTTTAAGGGTTATGATATCGAAAAAAATAATAAAATACGAATCTTCTTGTAACTGTATCGCGTAACTATACAGAAGTTTTATGTTTGTAAATGCAGTTGAGTATTTTGATAATAATACGAGTCAATTAAATAAGAAGTGTATCACGACATTTTACTTACGTTTCTCATATATTTTGAGCAAGTGGTTTTTTCTCGAGGTGTGTAAGAAATGAGGGTGATATAGAATGGAGGCGCAATATGTAATTCTGAGACTTCTCCTGAATGAAAGACTGCTTCTAAGCGGGAATATCATAATCTTCTTCATAAATATTCCCCGTATGCTCTATATGCAGTGCATATGCTAACCTTCATCACCAAGTTCACCGTGAAAAAAACACACTAATTTTTGCGTTTTGAGAAGTTTCTGATAGTATTTTTTCAAACTATCGTAATTTCCCGAAAGCGGTGGTTTAGTGGTAGCGTCTTTGCTACTACGATACCCCTGAACGGTAGAGCGTGTGTTCAAACTCTGCTCGGCCGAATTAGGTGAGGCTTTCCTCACCTACTTCAGATAAATATCGGTTCGGTACCAAAAGTACCCTGGTAACCCAACATCTCTCCTTCCCAATTCTCTTACCCACGTCCAACGGTTAGGTGAAAGAGTAGGCTTCATAGCCTGAACCTTGCAAAGAGGCATAAATTAAATAAAAACATAAATTATTAGAAATGTATCTCAGATGATGAAGTTAACCGTTGTGTTAAATCAAAGAATTGCAGTTTACAATTAAATAATAATTTTTTAGCTTGCGACTTTTACCATATAGGATCATTTCTCCCAAAATGGCGTGTCGAGTTACATTAATCACTAACAGGTGAAATAACGTATCATAATACATTCAATAGCTATTGGAATACTATTGGATATCTTCTGCGACGGAAAATTTACTGAAAATTGGAAACGGAGAGATCTGGGTGAAATAATTGTCTTTTTCTTTGTGCGACCACCTCGATTGTGCAGCGCAGAGTTCTGCAAATGAATTAAGCTACGTAAACTATCGACCTAGTAGTTACGTATGGCGTTGATCAAGGACTAACACTCATTAAATCTTCTTTCTTGCCAAATGTAGTTAGTTTTCTTAATTTTCAGTCCACTATTCTATATTACTCGTCTATTTCATATTACACTTAAAATGAAGTTTCTTTAAATTTTTAATTTATGAATATTAAGAAATATTGAAAATAATTCTTTGGCAATGTATACCTAATTCCAATTATTTCAAGTCGGTAGTCGTTTTGGTTTTGGATGTATTAATCATTTCATGTTACTTGAATCTCCTCTACTAATGAATCATATGAGTTTGAAAACATTTCTTACCATTATTGAATGAATAATTTCAATTATATTTCGTATCTTGCCACAAGTTGTTTGTATAAGAATTTTTCATGAAGCACTTTCGAAGATAATAAATTGTTCGGGTGTATAACTTAATAGGAATTTGTAAAAGTTAACTGGTAAAAAGGGATCAAGATGTTGAGGATACAATAACGATTTTTTGTATTTTTCCTACTGTAATTTTTTTTTCGTGCAATTTGCCATTAGAAAATGATGCCGGGTGGGAGGAAGTTGGCGAGGGCGCGAAGCGTGGCAGTTCTCCGGGACATGCCTTTCACATTCAGGTTCAACCGCAAAGTGCTGTCGCGCTACTCATATGAGAAACGAACCAATACTTTCTGCACCACGGTACTTGAACTGCTCACCCTTTGCTGTATTCTGTGGCCGAAGTAGGTAATACGAACTACCCACAGCATTTTCTTGCTTAGAACATCGATTCGAGAATTGATTTTTTTTCTATTGATTTATTCTTCAAAAATTCTAAATTGATGAAAAATAGATCTTATGTCGCGCAATTTTTCTCATGTTTCACTTAAGTTAATGTTTCACATAATTTGGACGCTTCCTAAAATTTTATCTTTTTAAAATTTGGGGTAAGAAGACATTATTTCATACCACGTGTCAATACTGTACACATAGCTGAAAGTAACTATTTCAGACTTTTCTTGTTATCGACAGCATTTTCGGATCAGTATAAACTCCAGATAAGTGAGCAGGTTGTCGTTGGAAGTCCCAGACTGCCTTGTGCAGACTGGTCAAATGATGGCATAATAATACTTCACCACTGGAAAAAATGGTTGGTTTTCGAGTAGCAAAGGATAAGTATGGATAGTACACTACAACCCATTGAACCTCAAATTAGAGCATTGTGTTCCTTATTTGAACTCAGAGAACAAACGTTTTGGTTGTTCTTCAGATTACTTTATCTCAAATTTAGAATTAAAACATTTATGGGAATAATTTCTTTCTGGTGTTGTGATCCATATAGACACTAAAGAAACGCCCTTGGAAAACATCTTAGCTTTTTTCTCTCCGATTACACTTGTTTCTAAAAGAGGTAAAATTTTGAAGTGCAATGTCACTACTGGCATAGTAATGAAAGTTACATTTGATCTTAAAACAAGATATTCAAATTTTTTGGAATCTCTTTGTTCGTTATGAGTCGTGAAAACTATAAGAATTAGATTTTAAGGACCTGTAAATACAATTTTCTACATTTACAAAGAGTCAGTTAAAACGAACCTATAGTGCTAAAATTAAAAGCAAACCACTGTGCTAATACTTATTTCCGAATTTCACAATACATTTGCACAATTGGAAACATTTTCTAGCTGTTTCGTAATACGGATGGAATATATGTGTGTATATACTAAAACATTACATGGAAACTAGGGGAAAACCAACAGAAACACGGGAACATTCTAATACGTGAGAGAAAACGTGCGAAACAGTACAATTGATGCATTGAAATTAAAAAGGAGGTTAGTGACAAAATTTTCAAAATTTCGTTTTTTCCATCATAACATTTTATGGAGGACACTGTCATTAAAAATTTTGTAAGTGACTTCATTGTCTCTTGGAAGACATATCAAGAATTGGCGCTGGTCGTTCGTGTGCACCAGCGCCATTGTTGACTTAGTGAAGAAGGCAGTGCTGTGAGGTATTGAGCGTGAATGCTGCATTGCAGTTTTCTATCGCATTCCTTATTCTGTGCCAAATATCATGAGCATTCGTGCATAATAGGAAAAAAACATTGTAATAAGCCGAGAAAAACTTGAAGATTAAATTGCATACGTAATTCCACTACAGTACACAGTAGTGTTTTCTCTATTTTCCTGTAAAATGTCCTATTTGCGCTTACCCCTTTTCGTTTTAAACGTCTCGGTTGGTCCGTTAGAAACGGGTGTACGGGGGAGCATTGGAAAAAGTTGTTGAAGAAAAAGTAATAACATTCGGATTTGTCGATATATTTCAAAAATTATGATACAATTTATCACAAAAGAGTATACAACTGGTTCTATTATTCAAGCACAATCAGAGACACGCAACAGCGCAGCGAATATCATTGGTTCCAGATAAGGGAAAGAAAGTGTCGGGTAAACTGTGATTTGAAGTGTTTTAATCGATTTTTCTACAAATATATTTACTTCACAAGTCACAGCAAGTAAATTCCTGTCAATTTCGGAAAATATGAAATAAAAATTGATTGTTGCGAAACTAAAGTTTCGTTTTCCAGAGTAACAACGACTCCTCACCTTTTAGAGCAAGGACCCCAGGACGGGGCAAATTGCGACAAATGACTTGTTTTTTAAAAAATGTAAAAAAAATCAACAAATTTAACGACCAATTAATTTTTGCATTCGAGTAGATAAAAGACATACAATATAGATTGCAATAAAAATATTATAATAATAAATTTATTCTCAAAAAACAGTACAAAATGCGTATGACCACGTGGAGGACTATAAACTAATTTACATTAATAATAATAATAATAATAATAATAATAATAATAATACATTTTTATAAAATTATTTTAACTAGGCGTAATAACAAGTAATTCACTTAATTATTAATATTTCTAATGGTGTTACCTAATATATTTCATTATTAGAATAATTTTGACCGAATAAGTGTAAGTTAAAAAGAAGTAAATGCAGCTCACGACACCAAAATAGATCAATTTTAAAAACTAATATTTTAAAGTTACATAAAACAAAACTTTATTAAAAGGTGTGTAGGGTTAAGGCATCAGGGATACTGAGATCACATTTTCATTAATTTTGCAAACTGGCGTGAACTGAAAAACTCGAATTTCTTTTTAAAACACCACTACATATTTTTATTATTATTGAGGTTTAGGGTTTGCCAACGTCTAGGTCATTAGTGTCCTTATCACTACACTTATTGTATACTTGTTAATTTGCACACTGAAATTATATTATTCTATGAATATAATTGTTACGTGGTCCATGTATCCTGAGGATATTCGAATTAGATAACTTCTAACTACGTGAAAAACTTATCATTGAATTAAATATCGTACACCATATTTTATGAAAAAGAAGTATTCTCATGATAAAAATGCATTTTATACAAATTTAGCTCTGTTTTGTTTATCGAAATGCCCATTTCCTTTTCTGTAATTTCCGCTTTCCACAGACGTTCCAGCTACTCTCAAAAAGTGAACGTGAGTCCCATAAGAGCAAAGTATGGGCTCTAATGACCTTGCTGTTGACGAGCCCTTAAAGCCTCACAAAAAAAATAATAATAAGAGCAAAGCATTCACTTCACCTGATCGTCATACTTTTACATTGCATTCTAATTATCCCCACATCGAACACAATCACAATACTCCAACACTACCGTTCGGGTGAAAAACTTGATAATTATATCCACACGTTTAGTTCCTAATAAAAAACTACCGGAACGATTCCACTCTCAAATGAGACTCTATTTTATGACTTTTCTTCCCAAAATATTTCTTTCCTGTGTATTTCATGAATATCATACGATAATATTTTATTGAGAAAAAATATTTTTGCGAAAATAGAAAAATATTACATAATAATAGAATTTCTCGCTTTTGTATTAGGTTTAAGAACTTATTGAAACATATTCCTGTGCACAAACAAGTAGATTGCAGGGTGCTCTTTTAGGTAAGGTTTTGAGCGGAACACTTGCTTTTTTGGAATCACGTCGAAATCGCTTTATGTAACTGCTTCACCTTAAGAACTAATCATGTCGAAACTATTCTTCAATTTACCAGAAATCATGAGTCTTTTTTCCTCCAAAACTATGAACACTTAGAATAAACCTTTAACAAGGAATGATCACCTACTGTAGCACTACTTTATACACTGGTTGCAATGCTGTTGTACAGAGTTTGGCTATTTTTCTGGTCCGTCATTTCTTGTGGTTCGTCTTCATCTAAAAATTACCGTGCTATATCTTAATATACATAGTAACTTTTTGTAAATATATTTTTTTTTCTCCCGTCGTTTTAAAGCAGTTGCCACAAATGAGATATCATTTCAAAAATTATTTTCTGGATTTAAGAAGAATCGTTGCAATTATATAGTTTCATTTATATTTTTTAAAATTACATACTGAATTCGAACCGTGATAAGACCGTACAGAATACAGTTAGTTCAAAAACCGATTCCACTTTACACAAGTGACGCTACTCATGGCACAATAACGTTATCAATAAACTTCATCAAAAAAGACCACGTTTATCTTTACTTTATTACGTTTTATTTACTATAAAACGAAATACCTGATAACATTAGTATGTGCCATTTAATGCTTTCACGATGGAGTAGACCCACTGTTTGGCACTCTCATGTCAGTAAGATTGCAAAAGATCCGCGGAAGTCCACTGTTCTCTCCTTAAACTACTGTTAGAAATGTTAAGAGAACTCTCACCGACAACTGCGTAATCTGCAAACTCTTTTAAGAAGTGGAGGATATTTCGTCTACGTACATAAGTTAAGTGTCTACCGTAAATGTGTGAGGGTAAGATGAAAATGATGAACGGAGAAAATTCGTCGTTTATTATTACAATACATCGATCTACCGTTGAATGTCAATGCCATTAGTGATTGAAATTTGCTCACTCCTACGATTCCATCTCTCAGCTAAAAAAGTCCTGATTAATTGTTTGGCAAAAACAAAAAACAAAAACATCTACCGGTACATTCGGGTTACCCATCATTTTAAGTAGTGATATAATGATTAAGTTACGAATTTAAATTTTCTTGGATAATGACAAAATTGACAAATGTTAGTGCAATGTAATGATAAAATATGATATAAAAATTATCATTCTGTCATCGTGAGTCTATTTCTTATCTTTCTAAACAAAATTTCGTATACCTTCTTCTAATGAGTCGTAATTTTGCTAAGGAAGAGATAGGTGATAAATGACCACGGCTCTCGTATTCTCTTCTCCAAGAGCCACATTTCAGTCTAACAATCTATATACCTGATGTAAAGTAACCTCTGACATTTCAGGGCGGAAGACGTCCAACGCCTGCACATCACCTGCACGTCGACGCTCTCTTTTCTCCCACAACCCCGAAGAGATCCCACCAATCAACAAGCGAGCCCTCCATCACAGCCCTTACTGTGATCAGTTCCAATGAAGAAGGGATCCTTCCTGAACCCCACGACCGACTCGCGCGATCGCGGCCGGGATCAACCCCGGACGCCTCATAAGCACCCTCCCCTCGCCCACCACCTTCACGCCGCTCGCTCCGCGCCCTGCGCCCCGCACCCCTCCAAGACTCTTCCACGCCCCTCCCGCGCCGCCCAATGAGCTGCGCAGCCGGCCCCGACTGTATAATTAGATACAGGAGGCTTTGGAATACTAATCAAGCAGGTATTGTCTAAGGCGGCGCGGCGCGCCGCTGGAGGGGCGGGTGGCGGGCGGCGGGCAGCCGTCCCGGCGACGGAGGCGGCAGGGAGGCCGGCGGGCAGTGGAGCGTAAAATAACGTCGACGCTGGCTTGTTTTTTATTGCGTTTTCCATTGGCCGTGCCTCAGAAGAGGGGGAGGTGAGCTTATCGAAGTATGGGCTTAATTGAGAGTCATTATTTTAATTTTAAATTGAGTAGTACGATCCGCTCAACGTACGCATAGGGTGAAAGCGAAGATGGGGAGGTGGATCTGGGGTGGAGTTCAAGGGATGTTCGTTTCTGGGGGTTGATATGACGCGTCTCTCAGGAAACAGGGTGAAGCCGATTAACTTTTGAGAAAGAAGCCGATACAAAATGTTATTGCTGCTGAGAAAAAAGTGTGAGCGTGACGCCCGCTTTGTTTGTAGATGGATGAACCGCTGAATTATCCAACTTTATGGGGTGTAACCACAATTGTATTCTGTTAGTTCGGTGTCTCGATGATGGAACTTTCTGTTTGACTTCCGACACGCGAATTTACATTTGTTTGTTCCTTTCAGAGGATGGTAAACGAATGATGATGAGTACGAAGCAAGGAGCGCTTTTCTGACTTTTATAAACAACTCCAATCCTACTTATCTGCGGTTCATGTTCAAAAAGTGATAACACCATGTAATGGAGTTACAAGTCATTATAGCGCACATCATTATTCTATTGCACTTACGTAACGACTTTCACTCCTCAGAGAAAAAAAATCGTTTGAACGAAGTTTATATATTTCATTTCACTTACTAGTTCTCGTTCATACGGTTCCCTCTGTAAATTGATAGTGAGACACTTAAATCCTTCATTGATTGCGTGATATTGGGAATTTCGAGAGCCGTTGCGACGTCTTCCATTTGTGAACTCACACTCATCATTCGAAGCGAATATAGTCGAGAGCAAACCCGACTACCGCAGTGCCATCAAGTCTTCTGGATAAGTGAAACCAGCGCAGAGACAAAGTAAAAAAAATATTCACTTCGTTCTGCAGCGAAGGGAGAACAGTGTTGCGGCGTCTCGAAGTCGTCTCGCCCCTCACCCCGCCGCGTCGATCCATTCTCTTCCCCGCTCCGCGCTACCCCTCCCCCACGAGGCATCCCGCTGAGGCGCACCATCCCGCCGTGTAACAGTCTTTTATTTCTGGCTTCGTCGGCCCCTCGCGAGGAGGCCTGAGAGCTCCGCCAGAGCAGTACTCCGCCCGCGGAAGGGGTAATTGCGCATGAGAGCAGGCGCGGCGACGCGGGCAGGGAAATTTCCATCGGGGAGGGTGGCAACCCTGCTCCCGAAATGGGGAAATTGAGATTTGAGAGAGCCGGAGCCGAAAGCACATTTGCATGGCAGTTGCGCCGCAGCCGGAGCGATGGCACAGAAGAAGCGACTCCGCTGCGCTCATCCCGGGGTTTCTCCCCGGTTCCGTTCCCCGCTTCCCATGCATCCCCGCTACCTTTCGCTCGGTCGCTCGCGCGCGCTGCGTGGTGCTGCGTGGAGTGCTATTTTATTGCCAGAGAGATCGCGGAGCGCTGGAGGAGCGGGCTGATGGAATGATGGATGTTGAAGAACAGACAGCTCCGCCGAGGGTCGAAGCAGTGGTTCTTGCAGAATATTTTCTCCGCTGAGCATTCCAGTCATTCGCGGGGCTTTTCGGAGGATTATATTGAAAATAGAAATATATTTTTTTTGTCTTTTGTCAAAGGCACAAAAGAGTTATCTGATAAAGTCTCCAATCTAGGATCAAAACGTTGCATCGCAAAAAACAAAACAAAAAAAACGTGAAGTTTACTTGGTCTTGGAAACAATTTAACTTTCAAAATAAATTAAATTGAATAATGATTTGAAATGAATATGATAAAATTCGTAATGTGCATTATTAATTCAAT
Organism: Laupala kohalensis; assembly: GCA_002313205.1. Classification (NCBI taxonomy): domain Eukaryota; kingdom Metazoa; phylum Arthropoda; class Insecta; order Orthoptera; family Trigonidiidae; genus Laupala; species Laupala kohalensis. Next base: position 12,508 of record NNCF01125949.1, read on the forward strand.
AATTCTTGTCGAGTTCGCGGCAATTAGCGATGTCTTTTCGAGTTCTTCGGATATTATTCGGCGAACTTATAATCCTCGGATACCCCGGGGTTCAAGTATGAAATATTCTGTTAAACCATTTATATATTAGTATTTTTAATCCCCAATATTATCAAGTAACACCGGGTAGTTTCTTAAAACTGTTATCTATATTTCTTAGAACGATATTAT
>NNCF01125949.1:13210-51620 GCA_002313205.1 Laupala kohalensis
GGGGGGGGGACGTCCACTACTATCAACGTCCATTGTATAATGTAATTAAATAAATAATTAATAACTTACGACCTTTTATGGACGAATAATATTTACATTTACTGTGAAGAGCCCACAATTATAAATAATATTCGACCATAAAAAGTCGTAAGTTATTAATTATTTATTTAAGGGGGGGTGTTAGCCTTCCTGTGACGCAACTCTAAGTTTTATACACTATGTTTCATGGGCACTTCTAACCTTCAAGTTTTTCACTGTAATTCACGTACTCAACTTCTCAGTGAGAACATAGGGCAATGAGGAATGAACAATGAAGCCAGTGTATTAAAAGTTGTCCTTACTTTTTCCGAAAACCAAAACCAAAACTTTTCAATGCAAATGAAGGGAGGTGGGATAAATTCTACGTAATTATTTGGAGTGGGGGTAAGAGGTAATTGTTATTGGCGCGTATTGGGGGAAGGGGGTGTTGAAATGGAAATTTTTGCGTCACACATTTTATGGACATGCTCTGAATCACATCCGTTCATCCCTCACCCGCTATTTTATTATGCACCGACACCTCGTTCTCAACCAATGTACTATTTTATTATATGATCATGTTTTAAATACTCAGATTTTACCCGCTGTTTGTACTCAGACAATCAAGACGAAATCCAAGATGTTTTACTTTCATTGCTTCAGATATGGCTATGTCAGTTGTTTGGACGGAGGAATGAGTAATCTAACAGTCAAACGACTTCAATTCGCGAATACACGAGCTACAAATACAATCCCTCGAGATGTGACCAATCATTTTGTGTAAAAACCACTGAATAAGCCGTCATTTTAGATAGAATTGATTGTAGATTGCATTGTCGGTTCTCTGCATCGACAAATTTAAAAATATTTTACATGGTCATGCAATGACCTTGTTCTATCAGAAAGCTCTTCATAAATATCACACTTCTTACTTGAGAGCACCAAAACGATAAAGTAAAATGTTACTGTGTATCGAAATGTTTCATCAGCCGATTTGAATGAAGAGGTGACTCCAGATTGTTATTTAATCTGATTGAGTAAAATTTGCTCATCGGTGCCTTTAATCGTCGCCGCTCACTTGACCTTGAGGGGAAGAGATCTCTCATTGTTTACTTTGTCGTAAGTACTTTCCGAAACTTCTTGAGTAATATTGTGCTCGTCGTTAACAATAAAGATACAAACAGGCACTGTAAACTATTTTCCGTACTGTGGCAAGAAGGAAGGGAAAACTAAGAGGTAGTCACAGATTTTTGTCAATATAATAGTGAAGTCTTTATGAAGAAATTCCATAAATTTACTCACAATTTTTAAGTTAATTTTGGCAAAAACCTTTGCGGAAAATGCCAAATTCTTATGGAGTTTATGTTTAAAGTGAGTCGTCATCATATCGAAAAGCCAAACTCATTGAGACCTAGCCTAATCCATTGCTAGTATCACAGGAAAAGATGTTCAAAACATTGCTGGCAGCAATACTAATACAACAAAGAATCGAAAAAGGAAATACTGATCCTTGCGTTACAGAGAAAATATCAACATAAGTACAATATGTTGTTAAGAAACAGGAAAGCAAGTAGTAGGGAACCATCATAAAAGATCCAGTATTAGTACAAAATTCATACGCAGGAAGATCATATGCTGTGCTACATTCGGAGTTGATAATTACTTAAAATGGGCACTAGTACAAATTTAATTGTCAGGAAGTTTTAGAAATATTTTTTATTACATGAATTTATTTTCTCTTCCTCACCTTTTCCCTTCCTCACCTTTAAGATCATTCTTAAGATTTTTATGATGAATAACCATTTTAACCTGATTTGGCATGTCTTACCAAGCAGCAAATATGCAATATCATTTTTCGAATAAAAACTTCGATGTATTGCGGATAACAATTCCTTCAGAGTGTTTGGAAATATTCCAAAGAATTTCATGCGATCAGAGTCCTGTCCGGACGCAGTGGAAAAGGCCATGTTTTTTTTTTTGTCTTTTATTCTTCTCCCAGTTATCCCTAATATGTTGCAGCTGTTGGATTGATGTTAACAGAGCCGTTCTTTTAGTATTTCTACATCGTCAGATTCATTATTTTAATTTGTTGCGCCATTATTGGCGCGTTTCGTTTTGTTGTCTGTGCTCATGATATTGATCGTGTAGGTATCACTTTTCTTCAATGCGTAGTTTTGAATATAGAAAATGCCTTTGATATTTTGAGGTCCGGACTATGTGGAATTACATTCTTTAAGCCACGACACGTCGTCCTTCTTCGTTCAGGGCACGAATAGATTTCAGTGGTCATCATCTGACCAATGGTGGGGTAGCGTCTTCACTCCCTATGCACTGCTGAGGGATTGATTCTACATTCATACAAGACCTATAGAAGAGCGTCCGCATACATGTAAAGAAATGAGAGATAATGAAGAGAGAGGGTACAAAATCGCTGGATCAATGACGCAGAGACAAATTACAATATATGGTGCCTTGTAATGACGAAGTTGCGTATATAGGGAGGTTATAACTACTAGGAAACCAGACATAATGTATTTATATGTAAGTACGAATGTAGTATCTTTTGTGAAATCAAATAATTGAAATTGAAAATTGGAATTGAATTGTCCTTTCTAAATCTTAAGCCCCTTGGTAACCCGACGTCCTCTTCTCCCAGTTCCTTCACCCAAATAATGGTTAAGGGGAAGAGCAGACCTTATGAAACAAGTGCGCCAATAAAATAAAATATGTATTGTGAAATCATTATTAACAATGGGTAATATTAATGATGTGTACTATTCTCATTTGTTAGCTATTTATACATATAACGCCTAGCTCTCAAGCTGGTAATTTAAAAGCCATTGCAGAATGTTCCAGGTCCAAATCCATCCTCATCACCAATCTTTAGGACAGAATTAATATCATGAGTTTAAATTCTGCTGGACAGTTATACGTTTACAATCAATTTGACGATTTTAGCTACATAGTCAGTTACAGATGCTTTGGATGCAGATCAATTGACTCAAAATACTGCTTTTCATGATAGTTTGTAACTTCCTTCTATACTTTGGTAAACCAATGTATCACTCCTGTTGAGTCAAGTTCTGCATTATGGTCAAACTTTATCCATCCAAGATAAAATAATTGGAGCTCTTCTCACTAATGGTTAAATGAGGTCATCATAGCAAGGTAACTAGCAGTAATCATATAAAAAGTCAATCTTTTCTCTTGAATTAAACAACGAAATATTTTCTTCGGATCCATCCATAAATCATGTAACGCATATTAGGGGGAAGGGAGTTTCTCGAGTTTCGTAGTATCATTCATTCATAGTTTTTGTTTCATAGACCCTCACGTAAGATTTTTCTGATTATTAATATTATATTTTATCGTTAATAATATTTGTATCTATAATAGTTTTCACTTTACCTTATTTCTAAAAGATAACGTTCTGTAAATATCTCTTTTTCCCCGGTCACAATTAACCAATTGGAAAAACAATGAGGTATCATTACAAAGATCATTTTCTGCACTTAAGACTTATAACCTTGCAGTACAACTATGCATGAACTATTTTATAATTTACTCAAATCACGTATTAAATTCCAATTGTTGTTATGACATAAATGACATTCCAGATGGCGCTATTCATGGCGTGAGCGTATTGGAAGAGGGAAATTACATACAAATAAACACACTAGCTCCGTATTTTCAATGTTCAACGCATTTACGGTGTTTATGAACACTGCAATTTACGAAGTTTCAAAATACTCGAAGAACACCGCGTACAAATGAAAAGGTAGAAGAATCCATGGAAAAGAGAACTAAAGGAATTTGCTATTCGAATCGCAGATTGGCACTTACAAAATAGTTAAAGGGATTTGTTAGTGCGAGCGGATTTTGTCAATCATTGTACTCGGCGACTCAAATTAATAGTTGTGAAATAGAAAAATAGTCAAACCCGAAACCAGAATTTAACGGTACAGGTAAAATAATATTAAAAAATTGATAAACTACAAGATATTATATATATTGTTAATTTTTATGTATATTTTACGTATATGTTTCTAGAATTATTTGACTTTTTCTTACGTGTTTTAATTTTTTTTCATCAACTTTAAAACATTTTTATTTGTGGAAGACAGAAGTGTTGCTTCATTTTCAAGGTTTCCGTAATATTACGTCTGAGAGCGCTTCTTGTTTATATTTGTGGGGCGCTATATTATTTTTACACAGTGTTCTTTACCTATAATTCTGTTAGTTTCAATTATTTAACCATTCTTAAGTAGCAATTCTGCATAATTTTATTAAGGTAGGACATAAATATTTATTTATTTATATCTTATTTGTGAATTTATTCAGTATTCAGTGTTTTATTCCGCGACTCATTGTTAGATAATGAGGCTCCAGTTTGCATTGATTAATCATGTAGAAAATCTGTTTGAATTAATTACAGCATTTTATATTATTAGATATTGATCTAAACTTGTTAAATTATTATCACTATTTACTCCTCATATTTAAATATTGCTAATGAATTCTTGTAGAAACAAATCAAATTTCATTCTCTGAAACTAGCAAAATATAGTAGTCATGTTGAATTTCCTTCTACTTGTAAAACACAACAAATCTCTCCTAAGCTTTGTTATCAGACTATCTGGTATTTCCTCAAAATAACATGATCCATTTAAATATTTTTAGTTCCAAATGTCTCTTCAGTTTTGAAACTTACGTTTGTCCCAATGTGTGAAGGAAATACATTTTCACATTTCTCAACTACAGTCCGTACTCAAAATAAATAATTTACACAATAACTCGACCCTAATAAATGAATCTAACAGGATTCTCACCTACGCTAACTCGATTCGACCCTAAGTAAATTATAAAAAATATTAATATATAAAAATAAGAAATATATATATATATATATATATATATATATATATATATATATATATATATATATATATATATATATATATATATATATATATATATATGCATACAAAGTAAATATATGTATATATAAGTAATAAAAAGGAGTAGTATGACGGAGCTAATAATGTACAGACATATTTTAGCACTAATTGTTTTCAGATTTGTAAAAGCTATGTAGATCGTTGAAAGGTAAACTGCTTGTTTAGAAAAAATATTATATGAAAAAATTATAAAGAGAGGAGATTTATTGATGAAAAAATGTGTAAGACGAGCGTTTTATCTTCTCTGCCCTGGAGGGGTGTGAGTGGCTTGTTAGGATCTGTATCTTTGAGCACTGGCCACTCAAGATGTCAGCATAAGTTATCAATAGCCGCTTTAGCACAATAAAATAATTTTTCGGTTCTGACTCTTTTTAATCTATTTTAATTTAAGCAAACCGAATATGTTATCGTCACCTAAATTTAGGTAATTGTTTAATTGACACTACGTTTAAACTGTCATAATAGTCTTCTAATTTTATGAGCATGTTATTCACTAGTGTTCAGCGAATACTCAAGAGCTTATTTAACATGAAAATGTCTTAAATACTTGTATATTCTGTTAATATATGAATATGAACTATTGATTTAATCTAAATGTTATTACCAATAACGTAGTTTCTTTTGATTTCAAATTCTGTTATAAAATTACTCCTTATTCCCTTTAATAAAAATGCGTATTCTATTTTTTACACACAGTTCGTCTGGAAATAGAGTGGTTTCACTAGTCAGACATGGCACCTATACCGTACAGCTGATTCAGTTCTTGTTTATACTATTTTCGAATTCATATGCAACCTCTCATTTTTACGCTATTTGTTCCTTCCCCCAAGCCAATGAGCATTTAGCTACCAACGAGAAAGCTACAGAAGAACTAGTTGATGTAGAATTAAATAATTTGAAATTTAAAAAATATTGTAATTTTATTTGGAAAATTTGTATAATACGAACATTATGTCACCATACAAGCGCACATGTAATAAAAAGTGTATAGTGATAAAGTAAGAGAAACAAAAGAAAATGAATACTGTCGTATAATTCTTTTTACGACCAGAAAGGACTCCCCATGATAAAATGTCGGAGTCAAATGAAATTCACATGTAAATAGTCATTATATGAATTGTTAGACTAATTATGTATGTTAATGAATCGACATTTCACTCATAACAAAAAAATGTTATTTCCGAATTACTATTTTCGTCAATAAATTATTAAGCAAATATACTTACTGATCTATAATTCAGTGTTAAAGAGGGCATTAATACAATGAGAGAGTATTAGACCCGACGTAAACAAGCACAGACCAATTTTGATATTTCACGTTAAGTATTCTTAAAATCCAAAATACGTTCCAGGTAGGTTAGCGTATAGTTTAGAAGGCCGTATCTTAAAAACAGAGATCCTTCTCTTTTCGTAACAGTCCCTAACAAGAGGTCAATTAGGGAGTCGATCACTGGTACCTCCCGACGACACCAATCGTCAAATTTCCCCGCACGACGCGTCGTGCGCACGCATTTAGCCACCTCTGGAGTGACGTTTGCCCACGAGTAATAAATTCTAGGCGATGAAGACCGCATCGTAGCCGCGAGCCAACGTCTGTCAAATTTACAAGTAATTTGCCTGTCAAATTTCCGCTCATCACAACGTCCATTTGAAGCAATCTTCGACTGAAATATAGTGCTTCTGCCTCTTTAAGCGCTTGCACCCGATTGTAACAGCCTGACATGGAGCTAAACATCGATATTACACGGTTAGGAAACGCATCAATTGGTTAGCACGTAGGTGACGACATGAGTGCAAGGTTTCTCGGGCATTAGCTTTGTTAGGAACACCTTCATTTTGTCTTCATTTGGAGCTACTAATTAACGAATTTTCCATTCCGTTTGAAATGGGAAATCGATATTTTATGTTATTCGTTCCACTTATAAGGTCCATTTACTGTTCAAATTTCATTACGGGGTTTCAATAAATAATTGACTGGTTTACACTGTTTGCCTGGTCATTAAATCAAGACTTGCTCGAAGTCAAGTGTATGACTCGCAGTTCGTGTTAATAGATGATGATTTTCCATACTGTAAATAAACATTAACAGTAAATGACTTAAAAAAATATATATTGCATCTTTTCTCACAATTTTTCTCATTATTCTTTTAAATAGCGTGATACATTATTAATGATAACCGGAAGTGCCAGAAGTATGTGAAAATTAATATTCCAAACTTCTCAAGTCGAATTCAATAGTTCAGACGGTTTTTGATTATGAACTCAATAATTTATAATACAAATACAGAATAATTTTCAATCCTGTATGGAATGTAAAATTACTCTCCTTTCCTTTGGGCACTAAACATATTGGTCGAACTAAGTGCGAAAAACTCTTTTCTTTATTATTCGTCGTAAGCGAAGAAGGTACTTCGTGTCCACAAGAAGAAATTACTTGACATACAATCGACGTACTTCGTATTTTACTCGTGCACCATAGAATAACAAACGCCCAACGTCTTTCTATTCAGCGAGTTTAATTGGATTTCGAAACATTTTGAGAGCGTGTCTCCAAGCATTCATGAAATTTTACCATCAAAAACCCATATACTTCCGCTCACAAGCATTCAATCAGCACGCGCACTCAACTAGATATAATGGACTCATCTTGTTTGTCAACAAAGGAAACACCCAAATCTATCACTCCAAAGAGCAGAGGAGATGAAGATAGCGCACTCCACTCGATGAGCACCTGTCAAAGACCTTTGTAACGCCAGCGAGACGCAAAGGGGGGCATGATTGTCAGCGTGTCTTTGCGAGGGAGGTAGCGGGGTGCGGAAGGTGGGAGAGGAAATTGAGGTGTTCAAATGTAGGAGGAGGACGGAGAGATAAGGACAGGAAAGGGCCGCATAAAGAGAGAGCGACTCAGTTGGGATGCGATACCTTCGCTAAGGAAGGAAACACGACACAAAAAATACCCCCTGTAATTTTTGACGATAACATACAAACAGGGAACAAGAGTATGATTGTCTGCAATTGGTGAAGATGGAAATGGAGGTAGGTATACTCTGGGTCACATTGGAAAATAAGTGTATCGCTGTAGGAGAGTGGTATTATTTTATGGCAAAACTAATGCGACAATAGTTCTATACTCAATGAAAGTGGCGTTCTTCCCAGTTTAAAATGTAAACGCACAACACTAATAAACCTTGAGGAAATTTGTATTTTATGATTTTAATTAGGGATAACAAATGTTTGAAACAAACAAAAATGAACGGAAAATTAAGATTGAACAACAAAATTAAAAATTTGGTGATTTTATAAATCGTTTTGAAATATTTATGAATTTCCAAATAAATAAATCATTTTCTTATTCTAATAATCTAATGTTCAATCAAAAGGACAATGAAATATTAAGCAATACAAACAATGAGAAATCATAGTCTTACATTATACTTTTGAATGTCGAATACTTTAAAAAAACTGAAAATATCGAAGTAAAACTCGTCAACTGACAAAATATCGTATCCAATGAATTGACCGCTACTAAGTCTCCTATCAAGCTATCAAGATCGGTCTTATTGTTTCTTTATGTTTATAAGAGATAATCCTGAAATAAAAAATTAATCTCCGAATCAAAAAAAAAAAATAGCCAGAGATTCCCGCCATAATAGTATATTAGGATAGTATATCAGTTAGATGAATTCCAAGTTGAAATAGTATTTATAAATTTCCAATTGACTTGTATGTTTTATGAAATCCGGAAGTATAAAAATATAATATTTAAGGAATTAATTCAATAATAGCCCCCCCCCCCAAAAAAAAAAATATTATTTCTTTATTGAAATGATACTTTTATGCCAAACATTTCTCCGTAAAGGCCTTCTCCGATACCCATTCGATTTCTTTGCAAAACCACCACTGCTGACTTGCTTCATTCAACATCTGCGCCTCCAAGACACCGGACGCGACTGTACGTTTGTGACGTCACAAACAACAGGGAACAGACGAGCGTCGCGGGGCGAAATGAGTGAAAAACTCGGCGGCGGACGGTGGTTGATGATGATGACTGCCTGTTGGAGGGCGGCAGCGGTGGCCGAGGCAACGGGGGCGGCGTAGGTATGGACGTCCGCTCGGGGAGATCCGTGTAAGGGGAAAGACCACGGCAGTTCTGTCGCTGCTCCCAGCACCGTCCCAGCGCACCGCCGCCGGCCCAGGACTCAGGTAGGAACGTGTGTTTCCGTTCGTTTGGGAGATTCGCCGCCGAGCGCTGAGTAGCCGCGAGTTGCTGAGCGAGACAGTGTAGTACAGGAGCGAGACGCGGCCCGCGTTTCTGCGGTGAGAACGGATGTGGGACAGCCAATCGCTGAGTGAGTTCACATTCCGAGAGATTCTAGGGTCACACTCACGTTATGTCATCGCCGATGTTTTTCGATGTTACATAATTCACGCGTCGTACACTGCAAGTTAATTAACTTTGTATGATTTTGGAGAAATTTTCAATGGAGCTGTTGGTTGACAATTCACTAGAAAAAAGAAGGATTGGCAGAGTGTTTTAATGTTATTGGTGTACATGCGAGCAGTGTTAATCTAACGGAGAAGTAACTGGAAAATTTTAATTAGTCTGTTAATTACGTGCAAAACAAAATTTTGCAAATGAGGTTGTAGTCGTATGTTAACTTCTATGAAACCAATGAATATATTGATTACTCCTTTTCATAAAATGGCTTAACTGGCAGTAATTGAAATTTTAACATGAGTGCTAATTTTAGAAAATAAAATTATATTCCGGACAACAAATGTATAACGCTTTTCTACATTCACGAAATAACTATTTTTTGACAATCTAATATTTTGTTTCCGTGCATATAAAGTTATATTACAGCTTTTTTTCAATATAGTTGACAGATTAACCTCGTTGCTTCAACGAATTTGTTTCAGAATGACTACAAACTTGCATTTAACAAAACTTGTCTCTACATTTAGTCACTGTAAAATACACCTAGCTCTACGAATTATTTTCAAGTATATAAATGTTCATTTTTTATATAATTAAGACTCATAAGTAATGAAGATTAGTCATATTAGTTGACTTGACCATTTCACTGGATACTTTTACATCTTAAAATATGCGTTAAAGTTAATCACTTAAATCAAAAATATAATAACGAATATTACAACCGAGAATTACGACCATACTTATGAAAATTCGAGACTAGTACGTGCATGGTATGTTTATTGACGCCTTCAGAATTGAGAAGGAGGGGGAAGTATAAACAGATGAATTCAATATTTTTGGGTGAATTCCGACGACTGCTAACACAAATTTCGTAGTCATTGTGCTAAAGCCAACGTATCTACCGTTTTTCTCTAAAGGGAACCTGGTCTGATTTCCTCGTAGAGTCGTGAAATTTATTGCTAGAATTCTTAATATTGACTTTGTGGTTATTAAAACAAATCACAATGATTTTATTTTATGTTTTCCGAATTAAACATGCATCTGAGTCGGTAAAATCGTGTTTTTGGAATTGTATGTTTTGTTGACTAACCCTTTCTGAAAAATAGCTAAAATATTCAAACACATTCATCAATAGTAAATAGAGTATTGAAATCATTCAGATTTTGCGTTTTACACAAAATATTTATAATTCATATAAAAAACATTAAAGGAACGCGCGCCGAAATAAGGGTTCAAGAAACAAAAATTAAGTATAAACAAAAAAAATCCGTATGAGAATACTGTATTCAATTTACCTGAAGATATAGAGGTACATGAGCCTAATTCTTATTGAGACGAAGTTATTTTAGTGAAGAATATGAATCATACAAAGAGACAGAACACAATGACGGTATTTTTACTCCATCGTTTCTTAAAAACTCAATTTTTGTTTCATTTTAGAAGTCCTTACAATAAAATACTAATGACTTTTACCTTGAGCGTTGTAGGAACATTATTCGGAAATAATGGTACCTGGGTTAAAAACGGAACAGATACAAAGAATAATTACATTCATAACAACTGGAAAATTTACGTATAATGAACAAATTAATTGTTCAGGTAATAGTGTTGACACCGCGAAGATATATTACAAAGATGAATAACATTCCATCGTGATTTACAACTCATGAAAAAAGCATTACAATTAACACATATTACGGAATCTGCTTATGCATGATGTGAAAATTCACTATACTGGAAGTAAGTTGTTTAACTAATAACTAAAAAGGTGCATAAAAATACATGATCCATGTTCTTCTGATTTTACAAACTAATTAGTGATAATGATGTGGCTTGTGACGTGTAGGATGGGCAATTTGTTTTAGTAATGAACCTGCGATTCAAAACATTCGTTTTCACCCAGGTAAATGTCTTATTCCAGGATTTTTGTACATAAGAAAATGTAATTTTGTTTGTTTATTCACCAGTCAAAATTGTGTTATATCTGTTGTATTATATCAAAATGAGAAGTGAATGATTCATTCCTGTTGGACCTATAGTAATAAGACATAAAGATATATGAAATAATTACTTATAACGAAAATATTATTAATAAATTCCGTCTTGTTCGCGAGAGAAGCAGAATTATTTGTCACTAACAAACTGTGTTATTTTCTGTGTCTTTGCCTTATTGGTTCGGAAATAATTCAGTGACTGTCTGAAATTAATTATGAGAGAAACACATCTTCCAAGAAAGATGTTTCCTGGAATTTTTCCAGATCTTTTTTGACTTTCCACCTTTCATTGCTCGTTCATGTTGTTTCTTTTGTGAATTCCACAGATTGAAAGAAGAACAGCGAAATTCATCCGCTGTTAGTTCCTCCTTCGCTTTCAGGGAGTAGAAAAAAAGTTTATTCTACACTAATTGTTTAAAAGTTTGTATTAAAAACTACAGTAAATCCTATTTGTAATAATAAATAATTTACCAATTTCGAAAATAAAATTTTTAGTTCCATTTACTGAAGCCGAAGTTAAAAGTTATAATATGACATTCTGAACAATCGCGAGAACGTTGATGAATCAGTACGAGAATTTTCATGCTTTCCTTTTGGAAGGACTATTAATGGGAAAATTTACCGTATAAATATAAACAACAAAATATGACTGGAGGATAAAAGGTTTAAATCATAATTATTCGTCCTATTGATGATACTAGTCCAAAAATACTCACTATATTGTTTGTTATGGATGGCTCATTATTATTTTCAATTTTGGGGTATAAATTTCTTAAGATATCTATACTCAACTCTTTTAGGCAAAGGAATTTGAATTAACATTTCATTATTTATCACTAGTTTTCGCCACTTAATATTTCATATTCGAAGAAGTTAGTGACAAATAAGTTTATTTTTAACTTCAATGTGGAGTAATTTAACAATCATTTGAACAATTGGGCCTAAACTCTTATATTTCTTAAAAATTAATTTTTGAATCAAGGAACAATTTTAGACTGTAACAGGAAATGGGTTTATTCAGTTTGGATTGATTGTGTAATTTAACTGAAAGGCAAATCTGGAAATTACAATTTTTTTTTCTTCTTTTAAGTGTTTTGAGGCAGCAGAAAGTACTTACGTCAGGAAAGAGAGGGTGGGAATAAAACCAATTTAACAGTTTTTGGAAACTAAGGAGATATGAAAAGTCGATAAATTTATGGACGACTTTTACCGTCATTTAGTTTCAAAAATATATTTAAAGTGTTCAAGTTTTCTTGAGAAATATTGGAAATTTTGCGCGTACCGTAAAAATGACCACTTAATTCCTCATCTGTTTAACCATTTTTTTCACGTTATTGATCAATTGAATCGAAAATGGAAGCAAAAAATACATCGGAGAGCAGTTTTTTATATTAAAACTCTAAATTTTTATCTGTTGTTTAACTAAAACAATTGATATTTCTGTGATACAACTTGCTTTTAAACAATAATGCGTTACGGAATCACGAAGTAAATTGTTTTCACATTTTTGTAACTTATTATGCGACTGATGAGTAATATTTAAAACATTTTTTACAAATTACGGTCTACAAATTTTACAAATTCAGGAATTTTATTAATTTAAGAATCAGGAAGACAAATATTAGAATTCCAGGTCAGATGATATGACCTTTACTTGTCGTATTAAACACAGCGCTTATTTATATTCCTTATTTATCTTCGCCAGAGAATATACATCGTTCAAATCATAATGTTAAACACACTACAAGTAGTACATTTTGTAAATAACGTTTCATTGGTCGAACAGTTAACATAAAAGTGTTCATTCCGGACGAGAGCTCTAAAGAGGCAATTAGCAAAGTCGGGTTGTTAGGAAATTACTTGATGTTGTACGTACCTGTAAAAATTGTTTTTAAGAATTATATATTTATCCATGAAATCGAGCAAAGCAACTTCTAACAAGTAAAGTTTTTTTCTAAACTTGTCGTGAATTCGTTAAAAAGAATAAAACTTCATGTCATTACGGATTTCCATGGCACAATAAATAACAGGGAATGAGAATATCATAAAATGATGGTGAATGAGAAAGGGTTCTAGTTCTGATAATGGAAATCTAAAGGGAATAAGTTAAATTAAAGATAATCTATAAAAAATTATTGATGGGAAATATTATACCAAGGAATCATATTAAATAAAATTCATAGAACATCCGGTAACTAGTACACTCCGTAAAAGCATAATACAAGAAAAAAAATTAAATTTTTAAATCGACAATTGACTGATTATTTTGTTTGACATATGAGATTTTTTAAATTTTGTCTATAAAATTATTTGATTGAATAAATTTTTCAGTGAGTTATGTAATATGACATTTAAGTTCCTTTATTGTGTAAGTTGTTGTAGAAATATAAAAGTAAGACAGTTTCTTCTTGTTTTAAAAGAATCGTGTCATTCTATTTTAATCTGTTTTGGGATTTGCATCCTTACAAATACTGGCAAATAAATTAAAATATAAACGAAAAACTGAATGCAAATAGTAGCAGGAAAAGTTTCTTGAGTTGAGGTCTGTCGAAATAATACTAATTATGTGTGTGCCAACAATTCTAACTATATTAGTTCATCATCAGGGCTGAAGAAAATGAATACCACAGAACAGTTTGGAGAAAACAACAATGATATATAAATAAATAAATAAATAATACATTGTGCATATTAAATTGTGTCATTAGAGAAATTACAAATAGAGTTTGCAAAGATTACGCTTGATACAATTGTTTTATCGTCTATATCAAGTAAATACCCAAAATATAAAATAAAAGTAATTAAATTAAAAATTATCAAAACAAATGTTAACGTACATATTTTTTATTTAAATTTATATTATATATTATTACATATAAATCCAAATTGAAATATTATCGACGCCACACTCTGGCATTGTTAGGGTTTGAGGATGACCGGCATTCGGTTGAAAGAATTCTCTACAAATAAGAAAATAAACAGGAACGAGACGTCAAATCAATATTTTTACTCTTATTATTTCAACGTTTTTGATATCTACTTTGTCGGTTGAAATGCGCACAAATGAAGTAACATAATACAGGTGTATAAATATAATTTAGTGAAGTATTAATTCCACAGACATTTTCTGAGAGTAATTTCTTTATCATAAAGTAACATAAAAATGTGTTTATTATTAATGTCTGCAAAAAAAGGCAAATGTGAAGGCCGCAGGAAGCATAATTAGCGCCATTACATGAAAATCCCGCAGAGTCTATTGAACATTTTAAGGTGAAGATACAAGCAACAATTTATTGCATTCGTAATAAATACAAGAAAATCTTGTAGCATCAAACGGTCAATGCAATAGCAAATCACATGTTATCGAACTTAAACAAGCGTTTGTGGTTAATAGATTTATGCGAACTCGAGTATCAATAAATCATGCTATGTTCCGGATATTATGATTACTAAACACATATGAACACTCTTTGTTGTATTTCCTCAAATACGTTTCATTAGTTAGAACGAGAGCCCTTTCTGAAAATACTGTTGTGTTACTAGAAATGGTAAATTGCTCGAAGAATTGAATATGCAAACATAAGACCCTACAATTCATTACTCGGTTGCAATTCCATACATTTCACGAGAGAAAAGGGAAAGAATTTTCTATGGACTGATGATTAACTCCTCTCCCTGGTGATGCTGTATTGAAAATAACGTACTCAGATTGCAACGTAAATAACTTTTGCTCTCCTAGGTTTGAGTTTTTTAACAATATCATTGGTGAGCACGGTCGAACATCCGTTTCGATATTTGTCGTTTCCATACCAGATTCTGACGTCATTTAGGGTTTGGGCGGCTGGGAGGGAGTCGATCACTCGTGGTCCGTACTTTAGTGAGTTCTACTCCAGCAATATTTGCCTTGATTGGAACGAAAGAATCACAGAAAAATCCGGTCACTCTAGTCGACCAGAGAAAATCTGAGTCAGAGCTTTCAAGCACGCAAGAACAAAGTTTTGTGCTTATGTATGATATTTCTGTTCCACTGAATATTTCAATGTCACCAGATTTAAATATGACAACGCGTTGTAGATCAGTAATTTATTGATTACCCATAAATCGCTGTATTGGGTAGAATAAATCAATTCGAAACCTTTTTCCCATGACGGGAAAGTAAATGAGCCAATTGTGAAAGATGAAGGAGAAGTTTTGCGATAAGGAATTCGAATATACGACATAAAAACATCTTGATGTGGAATATAGCACTATATACGGATACTATACAGCACTATATACGGATACTATACATAAACTATACATAAACATATAGCACTATATACGGATACTATACATAAACATATTGCACTATATACGGATACTATACATAAACTAAGTATCGTTGAATTCAATCTTATTAAATTCGACTCGAATTAATTGCACAAGGTAGTTCTAACTGCTCTCTTGTATTGAAATTTCTTTCCTAGAAAACATTGATACTTAAAATAAATAAGAAATAATCAGATATCTTGCATGGAAAATATTTTTTTTCTGATGTGAGATAAAGTATTCCGATTCCCTATTGAAAACAACTAAAAAGGCGGACTAAAATCAAAATTTGAGTTTTCCTAATTTAGTGCAAGGAATTTCGTATGTTATACGAGTGACATTGATTTTTCGGGGAAAGGTATCAACATATTTCCCGCTATCATGGATTTCCTATACCTTGAAGCATATACTCTTCAGAAACGTCATCGAACGCTAAGACAATTCAATAACGCATCGTGTGTCTTATATTTTGTTCCTTGCACAGGGTATAAAGCTTATTGTGGAAAGAACGTTTTTTCATTAGATTAAAATACATTACAACAAATTGTAATTCAACATATATTTTTATCATTAAATGTATATATCTTTTTTCTCTTTTAACTTCATTACCGCAGTAGAAGAGATTGCGAAAGCAAAAAAATTGAAATAAATCATTGCTTTCCAATTGTGAAATTGAAAACAGCAAAATTCAATTACCATTTACACACATTATGAAACAGTGTATCCGATAGCCAAAAGAACCCAGTATTACAACATATCTAATAAAAAAGCATATGTCCATTTCAATTAATTTTATTGAAGGATAGTATTATTTTTGTTATGATATTACGAATAATAGATGCATATTTTTTCATTTCGTCCATGTGTTTTTCTAGTGGGAAATTAGTTAAAAAACCATTCGTATAAAGATGACTATTTTACTCTTTTTTTATTTATTTCATTGATAAAGAAATTATGATAGACCAACATAAATATTATTGCAAAATAATATTTTTGAAACTTTTCTACAAGGAAAGACTAACACCCTTTCAAGAGACAAATATTCTCTGTGTGAAACTACACTACATTTTTGTTATGATATCTGCCTTGGCGTGCTCGCGTCTTTGTGATTCACATTGTACACGTGCTGGAATACATATCGAAGGCAACGAGTGAGTGGGTGGCGGTCGCAGGAGACGTCACGAGCAGGAGGGATGGGGAAGAAGGTGGGCGAAATTACAGAGGCGGAGAGTCGTTGCGACAGCGCGCGCCCATATGTCCCCGTCAGCTCCCGACGGAAGGCGAGACGAACGGAGCGCTAATGCCCAGGTGCGCTGGTGACAGCCGCGGTGACTCAACAGCGAGGGTAAGACTAGGGTAAGAGTGCTTGGGTGGAGCGGTGAAGACGAAAGGGCGGGGAACTGTCAAAGGCTGAGCGTTTGGACGGAGAACGACAGTGAGCAGTATCCCCAACGATGGATCAGGAAGACGAGGTGGGTAACTGTCATGAGACATGGTGGAAGAGACCGGCCTCAGAGTCGGAAGAGCGGTAAGTACATACGGTGTTGGAGAGTGGGAGAGAATAGAAGGAACTGAAGAGACTGGACGAAAGTCATAATGCCGCCTTGGCACTCAAATACGGTATGATAGTCTCATTGAATGGCTTCAGAAACCACCTAGCACCGCTGCAAGATTGGGTATGAACTGAATGGTATGAACAACATATTAGTAGAAGAGGTTCAACCACACATTTGGCTGAGCATAAGTAAAGGGNAGGTTCAACCACACATTTGTCTGACCATAAGTAAAGGGAAATACCCAATGGGGAATTATCCGGATGTCAACTATGATGACAGGACATAATTAGAACGAACTGCGGCATGGTGCCTAGGAGTCCTAGGAGTAAATCCAAGGACGGGACCTATGATATATCACTAATGAATGACAGCGGATAGTTGAAATATAAGTGGTCAATAGGGTGGAAGAAAGAGAAGTGGTAAGATTCTTGGAAAAAGTATAGAAAAAGTGGAACAACGCGATCTAAGATAACCACTGCCACAGGATTCGACGACGTTGGAATTGGGATAAAGAGTATATACTTGACGAAAATGGGACTATTGGAAAACAGAGATTGGAAGAAAGGATTGAGATTTATGAAGAAGAGCAACCACTCAAACAATTGAGGAGCTTTATCCATGATTGAATTGATCCTGCAGAGATGCAGAGCATGACATCAGAAGTGAGATGAGAGATATATTCCGTACTAAAAATATGAGCCTCCACCTGTCAATTAATCTAACAATGTCATGATTTATGGAGACAGAGAAATAAGATCTTCCTGACAGAAAACTGTCAAGATATTATGTTCCGACATTACAATTGATGTTGCCATCTCATTGTCTCTCATTGTTGTCCCCAAAATTACTATGTCTAGAATATTTGAAAAGAGAAAAGAGTAATTTTGACCAATAGTAATGTTGGTCCTCGGAGTTATTCTGAAATCGATGAAGCGTCATTTGGCAACAGTGAGAGCTTCCAATACCAACACGAAAGGAAAAAATTCTGAAATCGCAGACACATGCCGCGTAATGAAAGAATTTCTGGGGGAATAGCTTGACTGAACTTGGCGATGTCTCCTCAAGACGTGTCACAGATACAGCTCGAGGGTTTGGATGATATACATATGAATCAGCAGTTTGAACAAATTCTATAACTTTTGCAGGGAAACCCAAAAAAACTTTTACATTCCTTATTTATTAATATTTCTTCGCCAATATTGTGATATTCTTTAAACTAACCTGCTATTCAAGCACCTTGAAGAGATCAATTGGACTTCTTTTAAATAAATATTACGTTACAAAATACTGTTATGTATTTCTTTGTGCAAATTGACTTCGTCTTAATCACAAAAATCGATTAATAACTATTCAGAAATATTTTTATTTCTCATAACATTACGAAAACAACAAACAAAGTTAATTTCTATACTATTTGCATGTTTTGAAATAATTATGTACAAAAGGATCTCTGAAAATCATTACTACCCTTCATATTCACTGTCAGCTCCAGTTGTTGGAGACACCGGTCTCATCAATTCTTCTACACAAAATTATTTTCTCTCAAATGCAATGTATGTAACTATCTTTCCTACATCCTAGGTCTAGTTTTCTACTGCAATTTTTTCATTGTAAGATTTTAAAGTTGGAATCTTGATATTCATACGTTTAGCTTTTGCAGCAAGAACGTATTCTGCTCCAAATCATCAATGAACTGAGATGCGGGTAGAACCCCTCTCAGTAAGGACTACTTGGCACATGAAAAGGAGGATTTTTTCTGTATTTTGTTTATTTCGCAGAGCTTAGACCACCAGTACTAGAAGTGTAAGGTACTTTTCAAGAAATTTGATGAACACTAAATCTTTTTCTGAGAACTGAATTAATTGAACACATATTTTGATGTGTAAATTCTGTCCATTCATCTAGTTCACCTTTTAGCTGTATCAAAATTGTGATCATGTTGCACGATCGAGAGGAAATTCATTTTTCTTTTCTTTTCTTTTGCCATTTTCACGGGAAGATGGACACGTTAGCCTATATCTCGTATGTATTAATTTTGACAGCATAGATTTATAACACAAAGTTGTGTCCCCCTATGTTTGATGTAAAATATAATGTAACTCACGGACCGTAAAAAAAGTTTCACAGGACATACGGCCCGCGGGTCGCTAATTGGACAGCACTGATATAGCTCAACACGTCACAGATATAACATGCCGATATGGAAGTTAAAACATAAAATATCATTTGAACTATTCTAACAATTTGTGTCAGTTACTATTTTAATTTAGAATTTTACAATGCAATAATGTAAACAATTAAAAACGTTGTTAGTTTAGATTTACCATTTGTACGGCAATTCTTCAAATTAATTATTAAAGCAAAAACGATGAACGTCGTAGACCAGTTAGTCGGAAGCAGTAAAAACGTTTCACCTGTAATTCAACACGGACAGAATTACATTTGTTCTTTTTTTCCTTCTTTTTTACACTCCAAGAGGTCGTAAACAAACTCATTAGCGTTCATTTATTCTCCTTTCTCTTATATAAATTTCACACAAAGGCCTTGCGACGATTGTTCCTACATCACATAATGACTGAAAAATGAGAACAGCAAAAGAAGAAATATCCCCTTTTGAAATTCTACGCAAATACCAGTATGGTTCGCCTTAACAACAATGAGAACAGTATGCAAAATTTTCCTCCCAGAAATACTGTGATTTATAATGTACTGATCTGAGAATATTTTTCTCTGCGCAGCATGAAGTTCATTGATGTTTACTCGGAATGTGCTCAACTTGGGTCGAGGATTCCTCGTTTACAAGAAAGAAAAGCTATGCAATTCTTTCTCCTGTTTTTGAGTTCTTCAAGCTCATTAGTGGAAATTTTTTGCACAAATGTTCGGTTGTAATAGCAGGAATTTGGTGTGAGATAAAATTAGCCACGATAAATATTCAAGCCTACTTCTACTGTTTTCTTTTTCTCTCCGGAAAATGTGTACTAAGACGCAATTAATATCAATTTATTATTCTCAAGGTTGGATAGTATTTGGAGGTTTATAAATAAATTTAAATCAGGATAGGTTATCTGTGTGTTGAGATTTAATATTTCTCAAGGACTATAACATTTTAATTTACTTTTCTTGGGACACCCGTTACAGAGTATTGTTGTGAGAGTCAATGTATTATCATGGACACAAGTTTTCAACAAAATTAACACAGTTAATAACATAGCAGTAGAATAAGAATTACACAGCATTTCTCATTTAAAATTATTGTGCGATAATGACCTTACGGGAATTTTTCATTGAAGGTTTATTTCAAAACTGTCATTGTTCAAACAGTTTAATTTTAACTTGAGGAGTTAGGTCCGGGGGAAACCTCTCATTCATTTTTGCAAAACCTTTAGTCTTCTGAACCAAATGGAAGTATAATTGGCTCCGTGTCATGACACAAGATCTCTCTTAAGATAGGTAAATAATTTTATTGCGTAATTTTAGGAACTTGTAATTATGATTCATTCAGAAATTTCGTTGTTTACTTCTCGTTTAAGAGCTTACTTTACATTAGTTCAGTGCAAAATAGTTTCCAATTATTTTCTAAATGAAATCTCTTACAGTTTTAAACCACAGGTCCCAAAATGTGGGTTCCAAATATATTCAAAAGCGCGTAACGAGACTACTGCTCTCACACTGCACAGAAATATTTAATTTGCCTTAATGAGTACAGAATAAGACACCTTTTTCTTCACCTTCATTTGCTAAGAAAGACGTAGGGTTACTGATACAGAGAATTTTTACTATAGGACTTTATTTTTATTTAGGACTTAAGAATTTGTGTTTCTTAAATCATAGTAACTATTTAAAATCATACTTGTATGTACACCATTTTCATTCGTTTGGGGAACGTTCACCCTAAGATATAATGTTTATTTAACATATTTTATACTTAAAATATAGCAGCAATTATTTCTGGAACTGATATTTTATATAAAATCTGATGACCTATGTACGTGTCCTGAATATTTGTAATACATTTTGCTTTTAAAGTCTCTTTCACTGATCTATTCCCTTCACGTGAATTTTCACATAAATAAATATTGAAAGAAACAGGTCATCAATTTTTCACAGTCGTCGCGGTGAAATAAAAGAAAATGAAGGTGATTAGATCAAAAGTTGAGAACATGTACTGATTTTTTTTAAATTTCTGGTTAGTGATATTCAGATAAGTATTTTATAATTATCGATCACAACGAAATAAAAATATTTCATTTTTTTTCATTGTGGTATTTGTAAATGAGAAATATAGCGTGCTTTTGAAGCTTATCTACAGCGATAGGAGGCAGGAGTTGGGTGATAGGCTATTGTTAGTAGGTGGGCCGCTTAGCATGGTTTACCAACAACTTGGCTCATGTGGAGGGGTTAGGAAGAAGGGTTCGCTTTTCAATAGTCACAGCTACATGAACTGGGACAGTAATGTGAAAAGCTACAAATTTTTATGACCCCACCGGGAATTGATCCGGGATGACTTGCTGAGGAGCAAGAATGCTACCAACTGAGCCACCAGAGGGGCAATTTTATCGTACACAAATTCAAGGCATCTGAGAAAACATTTTATTGGAGAAAGGGATTTCATAGTTTGATAAGAAAATTTGTATATGTATTCAATTTCTCCTAATAATGTATGAGTATTCAATTTATCCTAATAAATACTTTATTATTCGTGGCTCCTTAACAAGATGTCATGGAAATTTATATTTATACATTACGAAATATTTTTAAGTTATGAAATAAAAGAAATCTGCTCTCTTTTTGTTTAACTATCGTCATACCATGCGTAAGAGACTCTGGTATCTTAACACTCTCAGCGGGAAATATTCTAAACACATGAAAGACGAAACTTATAACAAAATTTTAATCGAAAAACTGACATTTTTGAAATTTGATTTTCATGTTATTTTCAAAACTTGTGAAGAATCGTTAAGCTATTTTCGCTTTTCAAGAAAGTATGATGAATTGGATACGTATCAATAGAAAGGTGCTAAGTGCCAATATTTGAGGAATTGAGATATTACACTAGAAATATGCGAAATGCCACGGTGAATAACATATCTTCAGGGCAAAGCCCACAGAAGACTATAAAGAGTACCTAAGACCATCACAGAAAGGCAGAAGGGCTAAGTCCTTGGTCAATTTCATAAGAGAGGTGTAATGTGCAATTCTTTTGCATTCAATGGATGCAAAAATGAAGCAAATTCTATGATCCTGGGAAGTGTAAAGGTAAATCAAATACCTTACTTGAATAGTCGTAAAATTCCAATACTGAAGAAAGGGAAGTGCGTGAAAGACATACAGTCTACAATGTTCCAAGTTATCGCTTTAGTTAGGTCAATGACAACCGAAAAGAACAAAGATCTATTGGCTACAGATTTGACTAAGGAAGAGCAAAGGAAGCATTACAGGCAGCTCTCTAAATAATAAGTAGTATTTGTCACTATTAAAATGAGATTATACTTAGAAACTTTCATATATTGTTTTCTTTTCCGCATTAATTTTATAGATATCATGAAACTATTATTTTGTCCCACAAAAAGTTACCATTTGTTCCTATTTTTAAAGCTTGGAGAATAAAGAAATAAAAACCGTGCAATATAGATAGTTTTTTATAATAATATTATGTTAAAAAATTTGGCACTTTGCACCTTTCTACTGATGTGTCCAATTAAGGATACTGTGGAACCAGATTGTTTAACCGATGAATCCCAGTCTATTATCTAACTATTGTTACATTCTTATGAAATGTATAACACACTCCACAATAATCTACAGAGAAATTAAATAACTATTTCCTGGTGAATATTGCCGAAGATGAGAAAGGATAGCATTAAGAAATTCCACACAGAAGACAATTCTACGCATTAAAATAATAATTTTTAGTTCTCCAAGGGTTTAGCATTGGACACAGAAATGAAGTCTTGGTCTAAGGCGGGCAGTAACTCCGACAGTCTCATGAATCTTACATGCTTACATCACTTCCTGACCAATCAAAACGCCAAGAATATCCTTGACGTGGAAACAAATGAATTGAATTATTCATCTTGCTGATGGTACGTGAGAT
Organism: Laupala kohalensis; assembly: GCA_002313205.1. Classification (NCBI taxonomy): domain Eukaryota; kingdom Metazoa; phylum Arthropoda; class Insecta; order Orthoptera; family Trigonidiidae; genus Laupala; species Laupala kohalensis. Next base: position 36,577 of record NNCF01125949.1, read on the forward strand.
TCCTACATCGATTTTTCTTTAGTTGTTCTTTGTCAAACACGAGATATTCGAGAAATATTAAAATTATGTTTACATTTGATGCAAAGCGTGTTTAACGTAACAAATAATACATGAGGGAAATCAACACACTTCTTCACAAGATAGGAGTTGTATTTTAACAGAGATACATCCCTAAACCCTATGACGCAGACCCNTGCGAGAACCCCTTAAAAGAAAAAAAAATCCCCTTCCCCTTCACTTTGACCCACTTCCAAATCATATTCCATAAATTTAGAAATATTTTACTTTATCCCTCCTATTTACCCTAACTACATATGTTTGCATAACCGGTTTGCAAAGCCAATGCACATGCTTTCTCATACACTTTTAAGACTCTTATCAATGTAGTACGCAAACTAACTTTACAAAGAAAACGGCAACCATTTTCATGTCTCACGATTTTTATTTTCCAACTACACAGAGTGTGTAAGGGAAGTATTGTAATCAATCTAAAAAAAATTGACCTCTTCGGATCTTTGCGAATTGGCTCCAGGACAGTCTATTTTCAAATTTTGGCGATGATGTCCAATGTAGTATGTGTGTATGTATGTATGTATGTAAAAAAACATACATACATACCCCCACCCTCTTTCTTCTAAACATCCAAGCCATAATGACCAAAGTGAGGGCAACGAGTGACACGGTAATTGATTTCATCTTCCGCAGCGACACCAACATGCTTGTCAAAAGAGGTCTCAAATCCACCTCAAAAATAAAATCCTCCAAATTGGGTGAGCTGTTGTTTGCAGATGACGCTGCTCTCGTTGCCAAAACTCCTGCAGAACTCCAAACTTTAGTAAACGCATTTGCACAAGCGGCTAAATCATTTGGTCTCAACGTAAATGTCCAAAAAACTGAGGTAATGTTCGTTAACTGCCAGCTCAGACCAATTAAGATCAACGATAACACTCTTAAAGAAGACGATACCTTTAAATATCTAGGAAAACAGATTACAAAAAATGGAGACATTACCTGCGAAATAAAGAATAGAATTGCTGCAGCAAACCAAGCTTTTGCCAAACTATACAATCGGGTCTGGAAGCCTCACAATCTCAGCCTCAAAACCAAAGTCCAGATCTATAACACCATCGTTCTTAGCACCCTCCTTTACTCATCTGAATGCTGGACCCTAAAAGCAAAGCATTTACAGGAGCTGAGTTCTTTTCACATGAGATGACTGAGATCTATAGCACAAATCAGCTGCAAAATATGATCTCGAACGAAGAGGTTCTGAAGCAAGCAGATATGTTGAACGTTGATTAACTTATCCGGATTCGACGCCTCCCATGGCCAGGTCACCTCAGCCGTATGTCCACTATCCGCATTCCCCATCAAATTGCTTTCTCTCAACTTAGTGAAGGAACTCGACCCCAGCAGAAACCGACCCCAAAAAACGTTGGACAGACCTTATAAAAAACGACTTCAAACTCCTGAAAATCGAAGAAAAAGACTGGAGGTCCATAGCATCAGACAGAAACCTTTGGCGACCAAAAATACATGCAAACATTCAGAAACAACATTGCAAAATCATTCAACAAGCTGCACAGAAAATGCAAGTCCAATATATTGAACAAGAACAGTGGGAATGGAAGTGTCCACTTTGCGAGTTCAAAAGAGAAGGCAGGAAAGATCGCCAATATGTTAGTTCGCACATATAACAAACCCACAAAGATAGAGTGCTCATAACTCAAAACAATAGTGTCTTAACCTGTGAATATTGCGGCCACGTTTCAAAATTGAAAGCTGGAGTCACAAGCCATAAAAGACATCGTCATCCTAACACCCCACAAATATTCTAAAACCTCTTAAGGTGTCTAGAGATAACACAACAACCGCCTCTACGAGTACTCAACCCAATCAACAACCATCGCCGACACAGTCACCAGTGACCGATGAACTGTCCTGTCCTGCATGCCGCAGAAACTTCATGTCAAAGGCAGGACTCAAAAGTCATTTGATGGGCGCATCTTGCAGAGGATCAGTTCAAAGCCAGACAGCATTGTCATCGATGAACGTCTAATATCATGTATGTATGTTAAGAATTTTGTTCCACCGTTAAATAACGAACAAATTGATATATTGAAACCAAACTTGAGAATTGACTTTTAACACGTTGGGAATAGAAGCCTATTTCTAGACAGCTCATCCCAACTTCATTTACACACTGCGCTCCACTTCCGGTTTCTTAAGATTCAAAATTTTGAAAATATGCAGAGAAGCATTTTCATTGGTCAGTTAATCCTGCGTACAGATTGCTAAACTGCATTCCTGTACGTCGCACCGTTTTTTAGAAAGAGCGAAACATTATTACGCAAAAAATGTGCTATCTTGGAGGGGTTTTGTGTTAGTCTGTTTATAGGACTATTGCAAAGAGTTTAATGTGGAAGACAATTCATGCAATCTACACTTTAATGAGTATTCATGATGTTTAGGAGTTTAACATGTAATGTGATGATAAATATTTTGCAACCGATTGACCTAAGAAATATATCACCTTGTATGATATAAAATTATATTATTATTATTAATATTTGTATTTTGAATTTTTTTATTTTTGATAGATTTTTGTGTTTTATAACGTGTTTAGTTCCATGAGTTTTTGTTGAGTTGGGGCACACTCCAGATTTCTTTTCTTGGTTACAATACTGTCTCTAGGTCACGTATATAAGAAAGTAAAAAATAATGTTCAACACCTTTATCTATTTTACTGATAAAAGATATATTTAAATGAGATTTCAATACATAATTAGGTTTTAATTTATATTTCAGCATCTAAAAATTAGGAAAGTGGAAGAATAGAGTTTGAATTTTTTTTAATTTCAAAGAACCATATTCAGATTCCATATATATTACGATTCATATGCGCTGAACTGAGATTTCGAGGTTTCTTACGTTTCATCGGATTATTTCACTAGATAAGCACCTCAGATACATGTCCCCTACTTCACTTGTAAAGCAAGAGAAGGTGGCATTTAGCAAATTTGTCACACGATTTTAAGAAACGTGGGCCATGAAAATCCTCAAGAAAAATATTGCATAATTTGTAACGAGTATAGGAATAGGTGACTGCAAATATTTGTGAACGAAATGTATATTAATGAAGCCAAGTTAAAGTGCAATTCGAAACATGACTTCTTACTTTAAACCGCACGCAGTAACGCTTGACCAGGGTTTGACACTTTCTCAGACTACAACACGAAAGATCCACCACAGTTGTACATACATCACTTCAGATATTTTGATTATTCGATTATTTTTAAATATATTTTTGGCCAAGCTCTCCCCACTTGTTACGTCTAAGTGTTTATGACTCACAAGAAGCGCAAAAACTATTGTCAACACAGTAAACATTTATAAATAATGATTCCTCATAAATCGGGTAAAGCACTAAAATAAAAACACGCAGACAAGGCACGCATAGTAAGCTCATACACTGGAGGCAAAGCAATGAACTGGCAATGAATCTTCAGTGCGTCGGTTTTGATCGGCCGTCTGTTGTCCTATCTTACCATTGCAAGATAGAGGCAGGTATCTGTTGTCACTTCAATGCGATGATTCTCCCAGTCTTTTGGTACACAAAAGGTGAGCCCCCGACCCATATTCCACGCTTGAGTCTGCTTATTCAGCGGTCTAGGTATCTGCTCGGCACTACTTTTTACAATTTATTCATCATTTCGGAAATGAATTGAAATTATTTATCATGTTACAATGTCCGTAAGTGTAAAAATTAATACATTGCTATGATTTTTATTTTAATAAATGCTATTTTTAAAAGTATACTTATTACGTAACTATTAAATATTTTAAATTCCCAAAAACCACCATTTTTCGAACCCCCCTCCGAATTTTTTTTAATAACGCAGTTTGCGTCACGTCCCCCCCTGTGGACATCCCTGATTTCAAATTGAAAATCAGTGTTAGAATGAAAGGAATCAACACGGAACATGACTGGTTGAGTAATTAAATATTATTTTGAGGAATTCAATTCACTTTAATATTATTTTTAAGTGAAAATGTGCCATTAATCACATGTTTCTATAAAACAAATAGTCCACCTATTCTTTTTCTTATGTTGCTAGAAATAATCTTATTTCTACTGAGAATGTTATGTAATTTAAGTCCATAAGGTTCTCTAGAAAAAACAGAGTATTCCTTACTACATACGAAAATGAGTAAATTCCACAGTATTTCTGCCATTGCAAAGCAAGTAATTCTATTCTGATAAAATCATTTTTCTTTTGACATTACGCAATGTATTATTGTTTGTTACACTCTGCAGATCATATAGACGATAAGATACTCTTATTTGATTACTGTGGTATAACACGTTAGCGAGAAACTACTAGTTTCGTTCCCTGGCAGTAGTTCACGTGTTGAGATATCAATTATTAGTTAATGATACCACATATTATTCATGGTTTATTCACAATGCATTTGTACCACATTTATCACAAAAATTGAGAGATGCATAAACTACAAAAACAGTCAAGGACAAACTATGATTTAAAAACATCAAATGGGTCGTCCGAAAAACATCTGCAGGTATCTGTTTCTTGATTGAGTACACATTAGGTAAAACAAGTGCATGAATATTTTTCCAAACAAAAATAAGTAAACGTTCAATGAGCAAGAAGTAAATTACGTTGAATAATTTGATATAAACGTTTCGCCCGGAAATATTAAGACAAATTTCGTAGAGTTTTTGCTTGAAAATGATTCTTTACAGAGAGAGAAAGAATTCATAAAATGCTAGATAACCCTAATAAGCATCTTTGAGATTTTACCTCTGGTTTTCACTCGCATTTTGACATTTCATTGTAGATGCTGCGTGAAACTATTATTTTTACTCTCTATCATTTTTACATCTTGTCTCAGGAGAAGAATATTACATCCTGTATTATATCAGCAAGATGAAATGTAAAAATTATCCCACTCCTTTTCAAGGTACACAAAGTCCGAAAGGATGCATTAAAACCCAAACGTGATATGAACAATATATAATATACAAAATGGTAATACCAAGTGATATATAAAATAAATAAACGGGATAAGATCATTACGTAATAGTAAGTAAAATCTTGCAACATTTATGTAATCTCCATTCATTGACATTATCACACTGAGATACTGGTTTACTCTCTGGTTTTGGACTAGTGATGACCAGGGCCCGGATTTTGATGACCTAAAAATATCTAAAAAATGATCAATAAAATGATCTACAAAATTACTTTAAAAATGTTTTTCTTGATTTCAGAGTATGAGAGTAGAGCACAATACTTGCTTCTGTAACGTTAGAACTGAAATTAAAGATTAGTTTAAACTGAGCAATATTGTATGTTCTAGGAAGATGAACCTATAAAAAATCTACCTTATTCAGAATTATTGCAGTAGATAACCAGAAATATGCGCAGGTTCTCGAAAGTAAGGGAATGCATGTTGTCGGAAAGCACATTTTTGTACTGTGAGAAGCTCCTTTCCACATCCGCTAATACTACTGGAGCATACTTGAAATATGCTAAATCAGTGGCAATGAAATATTTTTCAATGCAGAAAGTATCAAATGTTCCACCGGTTAGCACTCTAGAAATGCGACACAAAGTTTTGTATCCAGAGTTTTTATCAACTACATTTTCCACTTACTTCGATACCCTTCTTCCTACTTCTCCCCCTATACTTTTCAAATCACATGCAGTTTTGCTAACTAGAGTTAGAGAACTTTCCAGACTTGCACCATTCTCCTGTACACGTGTGATTCCTTGTGTTAAGCAACTGAAATTTGCCTTTATGAGGGCTAGCTGTCTTTCAATTTCACTGTATGAAAATAGTTCTTCTGCCGTTTCAATTGCAGTAGCATCGTCAGGATACAGTCTTTCGATAGCACGTTTCCTCATCTGGAAATGACCGCAATAATATATTGCTGAATCTATCCAGGTGCCACATCGGGTGATGACAGGTTCTGGTGGGACTGGAATACCGGGAGCCATGGACTTGAAGAGCAGTTTACGAGAGGGAGCTTTGACAAAAATTTTCTTCGTCTTTGATATTAGGCAATACACTTGAGAAAAATGTGCTCTAACTTCCTCTGCCACCCTTTGCATAGCGTATGCTAAGCAAGTAATATGCGCCATTTTCGGGTAAAAAACTTGTATTGGCTTTCCTGCTTTCACAATGTAGGGCGCTGCGTCAGACACAAAAAAACAATACGTGATCATTTCTAGTACCCTCAGGCCACAACAAAAACATACATGTTTCAAAGAATTTACAAATTGTGGAGTGATTAACAGTTTCTAATACCTCACTAGTAAGCAGAAACACTTCACCTTGTCCGTCGATCTCCAATATTCCAATGATCATGTTAGCCTCGTAACGATTATCTACATCACTTGTTTCGTCAATGGATACGAAAATCTTCTTTCCGTGTACTTTTCCCCGTATCTTGTTAATGGTGTTGTCACATGTTCTTCCGAAGAGTTAATCTGATAGGACGTCCGAAACGTAGTTCCAGAAAACTCTTCAATTTAGCATTGTTCAATGTCCAAAATGGGATGTTTACAGAAACTAAAGCTTTACAAAAGTCACTGTAAAATCTGACTATTTCTTATCCTTCATGGATACACGTTGTTGCATTTATAAGTTGCGTGGACTTCTTCTTACTTGCGAGTTCCACTGCCGGTATATGCTTATCGCGACCCACATGTTGCCGAACAGTGAATTTTCTTTCGGCTGATAACTTGTTTCGCACATCTCACAAAATAACACTCCACTGTACGTAAAGAAAACTTCATCTCCAAATTCAGATACATTTTGTCTTAAATGTAAGATTTAGGTCGCTTTATTTTAGGCATGGCTGAATGAAACTACGAACACTGAAATAAACACCAAACTTTCCTCTCAGAAAATTTGTATATACCTAAATCTGTGACAATGAAAATACCGGATCAAACGTTTGCCTTTCAACTTGAACATTGTCGAGCGGCCTCTTTTTACTACCATAGGCACATTGGAAATTGGGGAATTGCTTTGCTGCGACAACAATTTGTACGGTATAGGTAAGAAACCGACTCCCAACACGTACCTTGGCGACCCACTAATCAAATATACATTTATTTCGTTAGATTAAAAATAAATGTAAAACAATTAAATAATTTTAGTTCATCTAATTTCTTGCATATAAGAAAGAGGGGCCCGAAAAGAAAGTAAAACGCAAAAAATGACCAAAAAATAACGTAAAAATTGAAAAAAGGTCTTATCAAGAATCATTTAACTTCTTATTATTGTATTATGTACGCTGTGATTATGTCTTCTTTTCTATCTGCCACCAAGCATTGATCCTTGCAGATTAATAAATTATTATTGTTATTATATTAAAAACTACTAAAAAGGGTACTAAAAATGAAAAACAAAATGTGGGAAAGTTTTAATATTTTAGTCTTGAATATGTATATTTGCACAATCACTTATATTAAGCTTGCTTTTCCTTNAAATTGAAAAAAACGACGTTAAACTTTAAAATCAGAAAATATGACGAAAAAATTCCCAATAAAATTAATATTATAACCAGAGATTCGTGTTCATGATTTTAATACTTAAGAACAATGCATACTGCATAAGGAAAAGAAGACCATACTGCATAAGGAGAAGACACGTCCTCAAAATCCGGGCCCTGGTGAAGTTACGTCCTACTGTGACATCCTCTCTCCATACGCTCCTTTTCTCTTAGCGTCGCGCACATGGTGTCGTAGAACGCCACTCTGCACCATGTTGGGAATTAATTTTTTGCTACACGTATCGAATTAAATGATTTAGATTTAATTTTTCGCACATTTTTATGCACATACTCCTACTTAACAGTTATTCTGTAGTAATCTACGTTATCTAATTAACAAGTATTATGGTAAAAAATTAACCTCAATGACAAAGTCCGCGCGGAAAGGCCGAAAAGGTTCAACGAATTTTCGCTACTCGCTGAGATGAGTTTCATTGGGACAACAATACAGTTGAGAGCTGACTTGGACTCGGACGAGAAATGCGGCCGCTGGTGGGAGAGAAACAGCCACCAAGCACGAGCGAAACAATAATCGTGTTCAGTCATATTAGCTGCGTAGTCTAGAGTAGTTCATAGAAGATGAAGGGGGTTAAACTTCGTTAGTTGGCTAGTATCGGAAGTTACGTTGAATTGTGATCGCCATGTTAAGGTGGTAGGGGATGTGGCGATGGAATACCCCTCACCGGCACTCAACTTCTAGTTAGCTCCCGACAGTAGCAATATTGCAACATGCAATTCCATTACTTATTTCTTAGTAACAAAGAATTTAGATTTCAGGAATCTCACAAACCACGAGGTTACTTCTGCATTCAAGTGTTGATGCAACAACTTTAGGCAGCGGAGTAGTGTCAAATTTCTTAGAGCGGGAGTTATGTCGGAGTTGTTATAACATAGTTAACCCTCCCGATTGATAGAGGTGGTCCGTGAGTTTTCGTATAATTTTAAATTCAAAACGGTGAATGTAAAGGCTCTATGAGCTCTAATTTAGGTAAACTGGATCATTTATACAAAAAAAATGTTCACACAAAAGCAGTGCGGGAGCGTTGGTTTTGTGTACTTCCGCTGCACTACACCAAGGACATTGCCCAAGGAGAGGGTGGATCCGGACCCCTCTGTGCTCCTAACATATTATAATGGAAAATAAAACGATGTTGTGGATTTTATGTACAATGTTCTTGATTTATGCGTGTATCGATGATTGAGCAGGCATGATGTTTATATTAATACAGACACACTGAATAAAAATATAAGCCTTTGCAAGAGATCATTTCATTCACACCTCAGATCCCTCCTCTCTCCCTTTTAGCAAAATACTGACTACGTCTATGACCCCTGAGTTAAAGTATTGTATCATGTGCAATTCGTTTAAAGAACAAAGGTGAATCCTCAACATGATCCTATGGAGTCATGATTTTCCACCACACATGGACGTGTATGGATTTCTACACTTGAAAACGCACGTATTTAAATCCTGATTAGCTGGGAATAATTATTTACCCTGTGTTTTGATTCTATGTTAAGTGAATTTCTATGAAATATCCATGTCGCCGAACTTTGTGCTTCTCAATTTTTATGACATGCCTGGCATAGATTTTGTCTTCATAAGGGCTCATTTAATTTTTACTTTAATCAATGGCCAGTTAGAGTACTCGGAATATGAGGAAGTTCAATTAAATTATAATTCAAAAATTTTAAGTGATGTTAATTATTCAGAGAATATTGAATCAGTCCTGCAAACATCGTGATATCTACATATGTTTATTTATACAAAGGCTATAAATGCAAAGCAAACACTCTCGTAATTATAGGGTCTATTACTAATTCGGAGAGGGATCGCTTACTTTTTTAGTATTAGATATTACGTTTTTTAAGGATTCCAAATAATTGATTACTTGATGAAAAAGACAAAGTCCCCTGGTGCAAAATAAAAGATAATACTGTTCATCCTTTTCTCTTTATTTCCTATGGGTGCTACTTCCTAAAGACAAGGAAGCACACCGATAAAATCGAGTATTGTATAAGGTGTAAATATTACCAGAGAATGATATGGATGGTGTCAACAATTATAAGTCACCAAATTACTGAAATTGTGACATACGAAATTCTCATCCGAGAATAACACTGCCTCCCAGATTTGGTTCCTTTTAACTCCATCTTTGCACTCGGTATACGATGAGAATTGAGCAGTTGGCCTCGAAGAATACCATTACCCTTAAATTTTCAATTTATGGAAAATCAAATTTCACTTTGTAGAATCAAATTCTTCATAAACGCGCAATTTCTTTCACACTAAAATGTCAATGAGACTTTGGGGAGAGTAAAACTGCTCAGTACAGAGAGGAAATGTGGCGAACATATCTCTCATGTCCAGGGCCAATCTGGTATATATTTTATAGCGCGGAGGTTTGGGTGGAAGGGAACGGTAAAAATTCCCCAGCCTCACGTGCATCCACTGAGCACCGCCAATTCTTAGCTGTCACACTTAGAGAACGATACGATAGACCCTTATGAGTCCTAAGTGTGAGGACGGATAACTCACCTTTCATCGCACAGTTTCTACAATACGTTCCTCATAAAAGTTGTACTCTCAGGTTTTAATTTAGAGGAGATCAAAATCACTCGCGTAAATCCAGTATGAGCTCCCTCCATTACTTCTCACTCTTAGAGGTCGGTAACTCGGCACATTCGTTACGTCGTGCGCGGTTACATTGTCCTGGAGAACGTCGAGAATCTCGCGTCGTTTTTCCCGCATGTTATGTCCCTCGTTTGTGCCTTTATTTCAAATACAATGCAGCATTGTTATTCATGAAAAACGATACCAGGAATTAATATATTTTTTCACTTTCCACTTCCTACGCGCGATACAACTATGACTGTATTGTTCATACTTTTTCTGTTCCCTACTTTATTCATATATTTCGAGTTTTCGTGGTCATTTTCTTCCTAACGAGCAAACACTAGTTGCCAACATATACTCCAATCATGAAGTTAAAGATCTCCTGCTTCCGGGTGTTTAAATATATCCTTCTCCATCACTAGTGGTACTATTGAGAACCTCCTTAGCAAAAAATAGATGAGGTCAATGACTTTCCCAAAATGGTTATTCGCTATTGTTGATGATGTTTACAGAATTCTCGTGCTGGGGAATTTACACTGTGTATTAATTGATTTTAATTTCCTACGTTGTTTCATTCACTGGCTCAATATTATTCCTCACAGACACTGTACGTTCCTTTTTGTTCTTTTCTTTATCTACACCAATTTTTATTAGCATGACGCCGAACTTTCATGTTATATCTTCACTTATCGGGGTTTTGTTGAGAATGTGATAGTGACTTGTTTTCATACTCTCACTCAAGATGCATTCTTTTTGTTTCACTGCCCATTGAAAAAACAAACTCCCTGTAATTAGGTGCTGGATTCACATTCCGAGTGACTCTTTTTTTCACCATGAATTTGTAGTATAAATAAATGTATCACATTAATACAAGTATATCTTCGTTGAAAAATGTTTACGAAATACGCAAATTAGTTTTCAATAATTAGTGATGAATTTTGGTTAGTGGTATTTCTTGCCATTTTCTTAGACCGGTCATACCAACACGAGATGCTATCAAAGTCAAACTATCCCATAACAGGTCACGAGAATGCCCAAGGGGTTCACATAGGATACAGCTTTGCGAGGTGCTATCCACTGGAAAAATAGCTTAAACCTAAAATATTTTCAATAGCCAATAAGTTTCCATTGAGAAATAATGAATAAAGTGATCTTAAATCATTACTATACGTTCATCTCGTTATGAGAAAAGTCGTGGTCCCAGTATTTCCTCTGCATTATTTCATTGTTACTCCAGAAGTGGGGATGTACAAAATCGTAAAAAAATATGATATCGCTTCAAAAAAATTTAAGTGTCCAGTTTGTCTGAAGCAAAAAATAAATATATTACCTTTCTTAGTAGCCTTTAGAAAAAAAATTGAATGATATTAGTATCAAGAAGAATTTACAAATAAAACTGTGTCAAATGCCTTGAAGTAACGCAGTGTAAGTTTCATTATTTTAGTTATAATTTTTGAGATGCATTGCACCTCACGTTCGCTCCCGACCTGCGTCAGACTCGAGCCTGGACGATAGGAAAAAAATTGTTCGTGGTAGGAATGTTCTAACACATGTTTGATAAAATTAAATATTACATTTACTCTTGGTTCTTGTACCCTTGTATTTGACAAAATACTAACAAGATATACAAGCTAGTGTACGAGAATCTGGTTGAATTTCCGCCGGAACAAAGAGTTTCAATTTTTTGAGAAAAATCTGTGTATGTTTGTCACAGTTTTCCATACAGTACATCAATAGAAAGTAAAATTGAAGAAACTTAGAAATCTAAGCAAAGTGTACATCTAAGCATCTCCTGTACAATATGTAAATAATTCACCCTCTCAATTTCTTGTTTCAGGTGAACTTGCTTCGGGAATACTGGTGAATTCATACTTGTAAGTATATGAACTAAGAATAAGGTTTACGATTAACCTAGATAGTGTTGATTTACTGGTGTACTTATTTAATCGTTTTAGAGCATTCGATCTCCGAAGATAAGAAATAGTAATATATTAGAGTGGCTCTTAGAGCCACTCTAATTCTTTACCTCTCAAATCCTTGATTTTCGAACTAGTAATGGAGGGTGGGGGTTGCGTAGAAAATTATCTGATCTGAAAATCACGATGTAAAATAGATATGATAAGAGTTTTAAACTACCATATAAACTTCCCTTAAAAATGTTTCATAAAATAAGGTCATATCTCTTTTCCAGTGTTTGTAAACACAGCAGTAGCGTATTTACTAACCACTATTCGAGAAATACCGCACATAATCACATTGCAAACAACAGACACCAGTCTACAACTGAAACGTAACGTAGAGATATCATTTGAAAGGAGAAAATTACGCTTTGTTAAAAGTCTTCAGAAAACTACATTTCATTAATTTCTTTTGTGCTTGAATCACAAAACCCATTCTATTGTTCTCTATTATTTCAGCATTTATTGCCCTCAAGCTAATTTAATGGAACTAAATTTTTTAACTTCATTTGAAAAATATTAAATGGCCAAAATTAGTATAATACTAAATAATACTACTATATTTAAAAGAAATAACTTTTAGCAAAAGCTCTCCAGAAAATCTACGTGTTTAGCGAGCGACAGATAGATATCAGAAAATCATAATAGCGAAGGATCAACAAAAGCTGGACTGTGTGTCTTAAAATTTAGTGACTAAGTCTATTGAATTTCCTTTCTTCCTTTAAACCAAGTTCACGTTGTTTTTTTGAGAAATATTTTGAGCTATAGATTCTTTTCAAATGTATCTGAAAAATATACAACACATGTATGGGAATGTATAGGACGTATTTTCATTCAAGTTGTTTCTCCAGCTCCCTCAGAGTTTCTTTAATTTATTGTAGTGAGTCTTAATTTAGTTAAACTTTAAGTGAGGAATACAACGATATCAATCGACAGCACAAATTCATTCAAAGATGTTTAAATGTATAAAATATTTTTCATGTTTCAAAAATACTACTTAAAGAAATCTATGTTTCAGGGGAAATTTTTAAAGCAAGACATGACGAGAGACGAATACAATAATAATACTTAATGTGGTATTGTAATATTTTATGTCTTCTAAGGTAACAATTTTTTTTAACTCAATAAGGGGAAAAATACACTATAGATTAAGTAGCAACAAAAGTATTGTTCAGACTTCTTTATAACAATTTTCTCACTTTATTAGACAGGTTAAGCGCACATTATTGACGCGAATAAACGAGCACCAACGAAATATTAACACACAACAGGGAAAAATATCATTGCAATGTATGTATGATCAGTCAACAGATTGAGGTAACTTTACTATATTAGATCGTAAATCAAATTACTTCAAACGTGGTTTATCAGAAATACTACTTATTACATTTACTATAAATAATATTTATTTATGTACGTACATTCACCTGGCAATGACGGAAATAGCTGTCGAAACGTTGTGAATTGGAATGAAAACTTTTCCTACTTAAAGGGTCGTATAAAATATGGTAATATCACTATAATAGTGGATAATATTGTCAATACTTAATATAGACCAGTCGTTAATGTACATTAATGTAATTCTTACATTAAGGTCAATAATGAAAATTTTGTACTAATTCTCTTACCAATGTAAACCTTCATGATCAAATATTTTCAGTACCTGGTGTAATTATTTATATTACAGAAGGATACCCAACCAGCTCTCTAAATTAACAACCAGTGGTGAAGCATTATACATATAGAGATCATGAAAGTTTGTGATAAGTGGCGATTCTCGAAATTTTCAATATTTGATAAATTTATAAATAAAACTTCAAATGATGAGTGGGACTATTGATATTGCTAATACTATTTACATCTCCATGATATACAATGGTAAATAGTGCACCTCAAAATATGTCGTGTCATATTAAAACATGTCACAATAGTGATACAATTGTAAATATTTTTGATCCTTTAAAATTTATACAATTAATTTATTAAAACACATCGCATCACTTAACCTCCAGATTCCAATTTCAATTCTCCTCTTCTCACATTAGTAACCCTTTCTTTTGCTTCAATTGCTAAATCACTCCTTCACCATTCCCTACCGTGAATCTGAATTTTGCCCGACGTATTCTTTCAATCATTGCCACTAACACCTTACTACAGCATTGTTAGGAGAGTCAGTTTGCTAACCAATTTAACTAAAATAATTATTTTTTTATTTCTCTTTATTATTTATTTTCTTAATTCATGGTATATATTTTGAAATAGTTATTTTGTATTGTATATAATATGTAATAAGTTGTGTGTTATTCTTCTTTTATTTTTATTTTACCTTCCTATTTTTAAGTATACCTTTTAATTAGAATTTTTATATTGTATGCAATTTGTATTCATGGCCTGAAGATGATCGATATTCGACCGAAGGAGCTCTCATATGCCAGTTCAATAAAAACAGGATAAGACATATCTAAAACACCCCCCAGGGGACTTGCATCTAGTAAGTACGTGTTTGGCGAACACGGGGTCCCGAGCTGAGTCTGGCATTACTTCCACTTACTTGTGCCATGCTCCTTCCTTTCTTTTTCCCGACCTCCCTTGATCACCTCTTGTTCTTTTCGATCCCGACACCATTAGGGTTAGGGTATCTTTCATTTTCCTACCTCGCCCCAGGGGACTAACATATAGAAAGTACGTGTTTGGCGAACACGAGGCCCCAAGCTGAGTCTGGCATTACTTCCACTTACTTGTGCGAGGCTCCTTCCTTTCTCTTTTCTGATCTCCCTTGATCACCTCTTCTTCTTTTCGATCCCGACGCTATCAAGGCTAGGGTATCTTTCATTTTCCTCATTCCTCTCATTTTTGTCCCCCCTTATTCTTTGTCCCCCCTCAT